>JANHGL010024465.1:0-31836 GCA_024611195.1 Ceyx melanurus | reverse complement strand
TTCCAGCAAAGCTCTATCTTTTCTGAACTGGGGTGTCCAAAACTGGACACAGTACTCGAGGTGGGGTCTGCCCCCCCCCCCCCCCCCCCCCCCCCATTCCTTTTAAGTCCAAATATAATCTGGAGCTTTTAATGCATAACTTCTAGGACTTCAGCACAGGTTGTTGGTTTTTGTGGTTTTTTTCTTTTTATGTCTGTTGTTTTGACATGAGCATTTTATCCAACTTATCCCTTTTTATGTCTTCACTATCTATAACATCATCAGACATCCTTTTCCCTCTGATTTTGTTTTTCCTAAAGAACACATGCATTTCAGTGTGTGTTCCAGCCCTTGTCTGCTCTTTAAATGTATTTTTCTTTCCTTCAATATCTCATTTAACATCCTGTAGCACTTGAAACTTTTTCATTTTATTTAAGAATGCAAAGAGTCAGAGCAACAATCCTTAGCAGTATTTCTTACTGATTGGATCCAGTTCCCTAGTTAGTCTGTTCATGAACCATGTCATGTAACTAGTGATTATTTGCATCAAAATTAGTATTTTCTTCAAGATGTCCATTGTATTTCCCCCTCGTTCTTTTAGCCATTATTGTATCCCTGTTTTCTTGATTTCTTCATTCCTTTGAATCAAATCCAGATGTGGAAAATATGTGCCTCTCCTTACAGTCTCCCTTTCTTTTTCAGTTTACAGCTAATATATGCATAGATGTGCACTCATTAATGAAGGAAGAAGAGATCTCTCAATAGAAGTTTAGGGAAGTAGGGAGTAGATGCAAATTTCATTGCAAAAACAAAACTCAAGTTTTGCCTTTCTGAAAGGGGGTTATCCTCTGTATTTCTGATAGATTTTGCTCTGTTTTGAACATTTATTTTCTTTTTAACTATAAAAAGTTCAGCTGAAGACTTCTGGAAAACTTGTATTATGTCTCACTGTGTTTTATATTGACCTACCTTGTATCTTAAACATGAAATTAAAAAATGTCTACCAAATAGCAAGTTTGCATAGCTACTTCACTGTCACTAATTACTAAGTAACTTAAAGTCAAATGACATTCTTCAAAGTTTTGCTGTTCCTCTGAGTCTCCCAGACTACCTCATATAAACTAAATGGAGCCAGGACATACATTCAAGCATGGGCTCAAGACCACCACTAACTCCCATACTGTGCCACCTATCCTCAAGGCAAGAGACTGGGACCTGGCCCACTTTATAATTGTTAGCATAGTAAGTTATTTCTCTCAAATAATATTTGCCAAGTTCCTATCTATAGGTCTCACAGGAAGTATTTTCCCCTCACAGTAAGAAGTGAGAAATGTGTATTTTATTCTTAATTAGAATAACTGATAGTAATAATGGAAAGTGGGAAGGGTTTAGAAATTAAGATTTATGCCAGTATTGTTAAATTTCCCAGGCTGCAACCTGCTTTGGAATCAATTGCTCTGAGTTACTTCGTAGAACTGGGAGGAGGAAGGAAAGTATTTTGCATTTTCTGAAACACTATCCCAGGCTCTGTGTGAGAACTGGGGTTCTTTACAACTATGAATGTCATTCCTCATCCCTGATTAAAACACATGGTCCTATTTTTTTTGTCTTTCTACATTATCATAGTTATAATCTGGAAATAGTTCATACCAAAAGTCATCCTCTTCGTATCTTAAAGTCTTTACTATGAGAAAAAGTTCTACTGTCCTCTCTTCTCAAGGTGTAAACCCAGACTGTTCTGAATGAACAACTTTTGCATGGAGAGGGAGAGAAAAGGGGTATAATTTTCAGTAGAAATGGTCAAAATTTTAGGATGCATCTTTGAACCAAACAGATTTTGTTTGAGCCTCCAGAGATTTTCTCACCGTTGTTATTTAGTAAAACTCTGTAAGATTTTAGCATCAAAATACAATTGTATTTAAATCCATTGTATTGAATTTTTTGTACTTTAAGCAGACATTGATATTGATGTGTGTATCAGCTCTTCAGAGTTCTGAATGAGAAACAGATATCATGCAACAAATATGTCACAATAAAATTACATTTATAAGTCAAAATACCCTCATCTCAAGCTGAGTATAAATCAGTGATTTTCAGTGGGAAGCTGGTGATGATCTTGAGGAGAATTGTTGACCACAACAGGAATTGCAATTGCTCGTTACTTCATTAATTGGTACTTCCCTTAGGAAAGTACTTGCTGTGAAATATTGGTATTGTCACATTTAGGCCTGATGGCATTGGGCATAATTTTGACTTTTTAGATGGCACCAAAAATGTGGCACAGCTATATACGCTTCATTTAAAGTGTGAGTTACTTTGTTTAAACTAAGAGGGCATCTGTGTTGTTCTTTTCCTGGCAGTACAGCTGTGTGATAAGAGTGAAAAGAAATCTGATCCTTAATTTTCATGTTGGCAAAATCCTTTCAAAGACTCAGTTGTAGTGTGAATAAGGTAAGCGGTGCTTTAAATTGATGTAGTTTTCCTCACTAGAGAGGTGAAAGGAAAATTAAGCACAATACTTTTCTTGTATAAATGGCTCCTATTGCCACAGTTATAAGCTAGATGTCATGAATCAGCAGACAAATAAGATTGTAGAGTTGCTATGCATGAAACAAGTTATCTTATTTAGCCACATGTTGAGACTAAGTCCATTTCTACCTTGCATGTGATATTTTAGCTAAGCAGTAATTTAATTTGAATACACAAAGTAGTAAACTGCTATCCCTTGGAATCAATTTTATGGAGACATTCAGTCAACGCTATTTGGAAAGAATAAGCTCAGTATATGCTATCATCCATTAATAAGATCTGTTATTTTCTGGACCAAATGCATTGAAATATTATGCTTCTTTTTCTGAAGTATCTGTAAACATTTTCCTTTAGACTATATCTGATCATTTTTGTGATAGGTTGGATAGTATGTGGATGGCTTTTATGTGTGAGTGGGTACATTTTATATTACTTAGAATAAACAAGGTTACATCTCAATAATGCTTTAATAGGAGTTTCATTGATTATGTGTCAGTGCTGTTAGTTCACAGGAGTTTCTATTAAGCATTTACCTGGCTGCATTTTCTGTGATTATGGCAAGCTTTCAGTGGTTGCATCTCATTCATTGGCTGTTATTCAAAAGCTTTATCTCCTTTTTTAAAATGTTGTTTTAAATTCATGTATATTATTCTGTGTTATTTCTCATGGAAGCTTGTAATGGTGATGGGAGTACTGCATTTTAAAAATGCCCTGTTTCACATTATAGTAATACATATGTGTGCCTGTTTATTTGAGAGAATATTAATTTTTTTCTTGGGGATCCATAGTAATTTCAAAATACAGCATGCAGTGCAGTAGCTCTATCAGATACTGTATGTAGTATGTTCATACAAACCTCTCAAGGCATAAATCTTCAATGCACAGGAGTTATTTTATATCCCAGGTTTTCTAAACTATGCCAACTATACAGACTGTATAAATCTGATAGTTTGGGACCAGAATTATAGAACACAGAAGTGCAGGGATGTGTGAAAGGTGAGGTCTCTATATTTGAATTTTACTTGAATTGATCCAGAAAGTTATTTTTGGAACTTACATTCTCATAACATCTACATAACCTGGTTTACTCTAATCTGATTTTTCCAAGCTTTTTAAGCAGTGCTGAAAATTACTTTAGGGAATAGATTTGCTTTCAAACTGAGTTTTCAGAATAAAGTTCGGGTCATTTTGTTTCTTAAGAGATTGGCTGAATGCCACTAATAGTACGTTGTGGCTGTTTTTAAATCTGACAGTTGGCTACAATACACTTGAGTAACTTCCAGCTTTATTGTCAAGCCAAGGTATGGTTTCAGTAGAGATGCTATCTGGCATGCACAGAAGATATTATCATCAGTTAGAAGTAAGATGCACTTCATCATTTTTTTGCAGGTTTGCTCATTATGTTATGCCCTGCATTTGAATTGAGTTTCCAAATAATATTTTATTTTATAATATTAGATTGCTGCTTAGTAGCTTGAAGGTTTAACATGAATATCAATAAATAAATGGAGCTTATGGAGCACATTGAGTTTCTCGGTTTAGAAGGTGCTTAAAATATGTTTTCAGATTAAAATAATTAGATTTTAGACTTAGTCTCATTGATCTAAGGAAAGACAGATTTGTAGACACAGATAATATCCTTTATTAGACTAGTGGCTATAGCTGGAACTGTCAAAGAAGTGTTTAACTATTCCATCTGGTTTATGAAAAGAATATTCATTGTCATTACCTTTAGTGTAATGTGGGTGAAGTCAAAGTGAAATTCTGCACCAGTGTGTTCCTGATAGCTGAGATATGCTAAGTGAAGAACACTACCAATATGGAAAGTTTAATTTCCAAATGTATTATTTTTAATACCTCTAAGTGATCATGCCACTGCACAGGCAAGAAGCCTTTCAGATCTCACTTTCTCAGGCAGTTCTTCTTCCGTCCAGTTTATCTTATATTAGTAGAACAGTAATTACTGGCATGCCTTTTAAGGATTACTTCTAAAATATAAACCCTTGGTTAACTGTGGTCAATAGATGTTCTTTTTTCTGTTTTGGGGGTCTCAATTCATTTGCTATTCCAAATTACTGAAGTCAACATTGCTTAAAGCACATACTTTTTTTTTTTTTTCTCCCTACAAATGGTATTTAGAATAAGTTGTTAGGATCTACAGGAATCAAACCCAGCTCTCTGCTGATACATCCCTTCATTTAAAGTGAATAATGCCAAAAGACAATTGGGCTGATAGTTGAGTCTAATAACAAGCTACTATGTTCTGTGCTGTGTTTTTAGTCTTGTGAATTTGAGCTGTACCATGTTGGTCTTCAAAGCATTAAGCATTTATGAAATAGTTACTCGAGCTCATGAACATCAGAAGTCAAGATGACTTTGTAAAGGTATTCAGGCACCAAAGATGCAGATTTAGATCCCTAGCAAGGTTTTAAAAAAATCACTAAATTGTGTGTTGAGGCCACATGCATGATTGTGAGTTTTCAGTAGCTGTGAGCCAGTCCTTGAATCGAAGTTGCACATATATATCAGGCCTGATGATTTATCAAATGTGATCTTTTATTCTAAAGGGCAGCTAACCTCCTAATGCCTGCAGCTGGAGTTAATGGAGAGAAGCAGTACAGTGGGGCTGGCCAGCTCCCTGACTTAAGTTTGATTCTGCCCAGTTTGTGGTGTTGTCACAGCAAGGACCTGAAGGACCACAGGCTGTGAGGGATGACCTCTGGGTGACAGGGGCAGTGTGGCTAACTGAAGAATAATGTGAAATAGTTTGCAAGTCTGACTTGCTCTTCTTGCAGAGTGAAAGATGTTGGGATGCAGTTTCTGACGTGAAATGAATTAATGGTAGAGATGGGGGCATTTGTAAGCAAATCTTTAAGCCCATCTCTGACTACTGAGCAAAGCAACAGCAAAGATGGTCACACCTCCCATGTAAGAGAAATAAATTAAAATTTATGGCTTTTATTTGTAAACTCACAGATCATGTGCCACATTGTGTAAAGTGTGATGATTTTTTTTCTTTTTCTTTTTTTTTTTTCTTCTGGCTTAATGTTCAGAGTTAGTGTCATCCTAATTAGTTTCCACTGACAGAATAAATATTGTTCCATCTGTGCACTATTGAAGTCAGCAACTGAAGGTTTGAAACACTTGAGCAGTGGATGTCAAGTAGTCTATAAAGGGACTGTAAAGCAACTCACTTTGGATTATTTTGCATATATCACCATTCAGAAGGAGGTTATGGGAGCAATTCTCATCCACACTGCTATAATTCAAAAATATGCCAAAATTTTGTTCCCTTTTTCAACTGAATTTACTTGATAATAATCATTAATACTAAAATAGAAGAATTTCATGCATTATGACAACATGAAAACGTTAAGCTTTTTTTTTTTTTTTAACAAGTTTGCAAATGTGTTTGTAAAGGGAAATATTAATTATCATATTGTTGAGAGGGGGCCAGATGAACTAGTGTCCTTACTTATTAGGCAATCCTGAGACCCGAGGCAGAACAACTTGTCAGGAATGTCCTTTCCTTTTTCACTGCACATATTATGTAAAAGAAAATACATGTTTATAAGGTAACTCTATTTAAACCTATTCCTGAGAATTTATTTGGCTGTGATTAAAGCAAATGAAAATGAAAAGCAAGACAACACTGAATTTAGAGTTCTTTTTTGGTGTTGTTTTGGAGGGCTCTGAAAACCTCTGAAAACCAGGAGAGACAGGCACATAGAGTTCTCTAAGTAGTAGGCTGCAAGTCTGTCTGACATTGAAAATATTTCTTGTGAGTAATAATCCTTAATGTGATGGATTTTTTCCAGTTCAACTTCTTGTCCTTCTTGTAGCTTGATTAAACAAATTAATTTTTACATAATTGGAAATCAGCACAGCTCTTCATGAAGATGTTGCTTGGTATTTAAAAAATAGTCTTAAAAGAACATTAACATCTCAACTATTTAAAAAGAGGCAAATCCCAGGCAGCATCCTTAGGAAATACTGTAGACTTTATAAATCCGATTACCCAAATTCTTTCTTAGCTGAAAAAGGATCTTATTTGATTATATCTATGAAACTGTATAGCTAATACCCCGAGTATCCAAAAATATTATGTATCTGCATATTATATTAATGACTGAGATTGTCCAGTATATGTCCTTTTAGGTATCAGTTATTTCTTTTTAATTCTCAAGCAACATTAAAATGGTGGTAGATTTAAATATTTTGTTAGCAATTATATAATGAGAACCTTTAATTTGCATTAAAATATTTTATTCAATGAGCATTCATTCAACTGTAGAAAGCAGTTGACTGCCAACCTCATTTTCCAAGGTATAGAAACTCATGCAGAGTTGCTGCATTTTTGTTTAGGTTGGGTTTTTTTTTATTATTCCTTCATTTTAATGAAAAAAAAAAAAGCTTGCTCTTCTGTGTTCCTTAATATGCTGAGAAATAGTCTGCTTTGCTTTGAATATATTAGTTTTGCTCTTTGAAACAAAACTATTGTAGACATAATGGAGGGAGAAAGCAGCACTTATTGAGAATTTAACAATTCAGCTTCTTTACTGGAAGCTTGTGTTAATTCTTTTATATAAATTTTGCTATAGAGATTAAATTATATGGCAATTTTAAGGAAATAAAACTCATAAAAGTCCTTAGAGAAGTGTTATTCTACATCATGTTTAAATAATTAGACTTCTGTCTTATTGAAATAAATGCTCTTTAGATTTTAAAAAGAGATAAAAGCAGGAATATCAATACGAATGGGAAATTATATTATGTCATAGTGAGATTTATATTGTGTCATAGTGAGATTTGGTAGGTAGTTGAATGAAGGTGAACTAAAAGGCTACTGCTTAGACAAACGTTCTTGTGTTTACCTGAGTTATAGCGGTTATGCAGGTGAGAAGAGGCATCTTTCCTTTCTGTGTTTGGTTTGTTCATGTCACATTTGGTCTGTGAAATCAGTCATAGAAGAAAGAATAAGCTCACACTGAAAAAGAGCACGCTTTAACAATTTCACAACTGTTTTTATATCATCTTTACACCAGAAACAAACAAGTGATCAAAATCACCCATCAAAATATATGAGCTGAAAGGACATGCTGGCCTTTAATGTTGGCTATCTGGTAAGGACCCCTTACTTATTTAAGCTGATTTTTAACCATTTTCTGTAACCAGCTAGGCAAAAAAAGATGCCCATCTCTGAGAAAAAGATTATATATATATATGATTTAAAGATTATAGTTAGAGAAATGCCTTTCTATTATTCTTAAACCATTTTATTGATTTTTTTTTCCCCTCCCCCTCCCCTCACTCTTTTTTCTTTTCCATTTATTATCTGTCCCCTAACGGCCTCCTACACATTGAAGTCCACAGTGGAACTCACTAGTGGGGATGAAGCAGAGAAACCACTGCAGGATTCCCTATTTCAAAGCTGAACCAATATTCACCATTGACACATTCATTCATCTGTGCAGGGTCATTGGAAATCCTCTTTCTCTAGTTTTTCCTTCCCTTCAGGGAGCAATGCTTAAAAGAGCAAACCCCTGGTGTGAAGAGATAGAAGAATTCTCAGCGTGGCCAGTGGTGCCAGGAATCGAATTAAAGTTGTCCATTTGCAGATGACTGTATACTCAGCTCCCAGCATATTCAGCTAAGGGGCTTGCTGCTAATGTTTTATTTGAAATGCTGTTGGTTGTGGTTAGTCATATTAAAAAAAAAAAAAAAAAAAAGTCATTTCTCAAAAAAAAAAGAAAAAAGAAAAAATGCTGAATTTCAAAATGTGTGTGGTTCCTGCTGTTCCTTTAAGGTCTGCAGTTTGTTAAGGATCATGTGTCAGAGAGGTAAACAATTACAGAATTTACTTCTTTTGGTAATTTAACACTTGTCACTTATTCTGCTATTGTTGACATCTCTATTTTGGCATAAATCAGATTTTGACATTACTAAACCTACAATTTTGTTTTACTTCACACACATTATCTCTTCCATTTGAAAGGCACTGGGAAGATGCGGGCTGCCATGAAATCTGAAATGCCTGCAGTCAACACGAAGACCACCTCTTTATTTCAGTTTCATTTTCTGTTAATAGAGATGAACTTGGTGAATACACTGGGGCACGTTTAGAAATTGTCAAACTGAGACTCTGCAAAAGGAGTTCTGAGAATTTAAAGAAGTCTCTGTCAGTCTGGAGGATGAGAGGATAAGCATAGTTAACTATTTGGTCACCTGCCCAAATTCCCATCTCAGCAGTACAATGTTACTCCTTTGGCGTGTAGGTGGATGAGTGGTTGGTGCAGTATATCCCTATCCTTGGTGACTGCTAGGAAGTTTTGTCACTAACTTCAAAGAAATCTCTGGCAAAGGGCGTTTCTGTAAGTAACGGGGTGGCCTGATCTGCCACATAAATCACAATCTCTTCAAGAAGCATCGGGGAAGAGAAATGGGAGAAAAAGAGTTGAAGGCTACAAGTTACCACTTCCTAATTATGCAGCTTTATTCATATGAGTAACAAGGCATCTACATGCATGTTAGCAACACAGAGGCCTAAATTATATACATTAATAACAACTTGAAGAAGGGAGCATGGGAACCATTCAAACTTAGATTCTCTGTTGTAGCGACTTGTGATTTGTCACAGAGGTGTGAAAATGTACAAAGACGCTTTCCCGAAGTGACATGGCTTTAGATAGCACTACCCCAGCAATATAGATTAAAATTCCTTTTTCAGCTAAATCACACTGATGGTATCTTTACACAGTTCATATAAAAGTAATCTCATTGTTCATTCTTTAATGAGCACTTCTCTACCCAAATATGTGAGGTGTTATAAAGAGGTAACATTACAGTGAGATATTTTAATCTAGTTGAATGACCTTACACAAGGGGAAGAATTTCTCCAAGAGGGGCAACCCAATAATGAGGGTGAGGTGTGTCCTAAAATGGCCCAGAGCTCAATCTAGCTTATCAGATACTGCTACTATTCCTAATTTGTGAAGCACTAGTGCTTTTTCTGGGCAGTCTATCATTTGAAGTGCTGTGAGAGACAGTTTAATCATTTTAAGAGTATGCTGTGTAACTGATCTTGGAAATGTCTAGTACTCTCCAGAGATAATACTGAAAAAACATTTGTAGCATGACTGTCTTTCCTTTGAAAATACTAAAAATATTAAAAAAAGCAGTCATGCTCAGCAGCAGTTTTCATTGATGCATTTAGGGCATTCCACCTCTTTAGCAATCCAGACCTTTTTAAGAAATGTCATTTCTGGTTATCCTCAATAGAAAATGGCCCATCAGAGCTACCTTGGTGCAACCTTACCTCTTAAATATCAGCCCATGCCCTCTAACCATTTGTTATCAAGTATTTTTTAGTTCAGTCATGGCAAACTCTGTTGAATACACAGAATGAACAAGACATGGTTACAGCCCAAGGCATTTTTCATTAAATCAAATACAGGGTATTTATTTAAATTGTTTTGGATGTTTTCTTGAAAAGGTGGAACATGATCTTTGTATCATAACATGCCTAAACAATTAGGTTCCTAATGAAAACAACATGAAGTTTTAAAAAAATATATATAAATTCCAAACAACTAACACAAACTTTAAGTAAGGCCATGGACAAATTTAAGCCTTTCTTAAACTTAGAAAATATTTAGCAAGTACTTGAGTGTAAAGGTTCTGCCTACTTTTCCTGTCTTTTGTGGAATGACGTTTCTACAGTCCTGATAAATGTGATTTTCTTGTTCCTACTGTCTATATTCTCAATCTTAGATACATCTTCAGAACAGCTAACCCTATAGACTATTATAGTGGTTTAGGTATTCACCTGCCACTCAGTGAGTGGGCTGACATAGACTGAGACAGGATCTCTGCACACAAATTTCACAAGCCATTGGGGATGAGTGTGTTGAAGAGCTGTGCTGTATCTGCAGAGTTAAATTCCTAAAGTGAGTGGCAATCACCCAACCTGGCCTTTAATACATGAAGAAACCAGAAACATGCTTGATAGGTGGTAGGAACAGGATGCTGCTTTGTTAACTTCAAAAACCTTTGCTGTCCTATTTTCTGATCACCCTGTAGCACGGCTGCTCTTGATTTGGCGCAGCTTTAAGTTTGAGATAGAGGACGTTGCAGAAATGCATGCAAAGAACTGGAGGAAGGGGAAAGAGAGAAGGAGATCATATATGTGGGATACAAGACAAAAGGTGAATTTGAAAATTCTGTCTGTTGAGTAAGGTCTTCTGGCTTCCTGCCAGCGAATAAGCTGTTAACATTTATTGAGTATAAAAAGCAATTAACCAAATGGTTTTTACTTTTTTATGAATAAAACTATGTCATTCTTTAGGCAAAAATAATCTCACAGTACACTGCAGTGCAGAAGGAGAGTTGCTGATAAAAGGGTCATTTAGAATTTCTGGAAAGGACAAGTATTTGGGATTGCAGTTGATACAGTTTCTATTGGCATAGTCTAAATCATGTTATTTCTGGTTGTATGCTTGTTCTCTCTGATAGATTCTAGACTAGATGTGCTATTGCTAAAGACAAACATCATCCCTGCTCTGGGACGGGAAAATAAATATATATGTACAGTTATATATACAGAGAGAAAGATTCTCTGAACTAAAGCTTTGTGTTGTGTCTCTTTAAAAATCCATAAAAAATACAAATACAGAATAAAAACTGTAATAGCGAGGAATATATTTCCCATCTCATGCTGCAGGGCATAAACTAATCTGCTGCTGAGATCAGGAAGGAACCCCCCTTCAACCTGTGTTGTTTTTCATTACACAACTGGCTGTTTGCATTATGTTTTTTATTAGAACTTGATTGTTTAATGACAAAGATTGAGAGTTATGCTAAAATAAATGGAAGGCTGTGTAGTGAAAATGCAGAAAATGGATGCTACGAAACAAATGTAAAAGTCAAGGACTGCTAGGTTCTGCTATGCTCACCCTAATCCCTCCAAAGCCTATGGATGTTCTCCTTATTCACACAAGCATTTTCTTTATTAACCCCCATCCCCTAGATAAACCCACAACTGCATTATATAGGACCTGGTGTTATTCCTTTTGCCTCATTCATTTTTTTAAGGAGATGTTTCCATAAGAAATTTCAGTTGGGGAAGTTGTGTACTAGACTGCTCTACATTTAAAGAAAGAACTACTAGGCAAGTCTGTCTGTTTACACCAATATGATGTGCAGGGAATAATGTCTGCCATAGTAGGAAGAGTTCCAGTTCTGTTGGACAAATGTTCTCATCTGCTGCAATTCATTATGTAGCTTTTGTGAATGTGTCATAATAGCATAGTAACCTTGGCAATCTTAGAGGTGGTTTGTGTGCAGTCGTTCAGACAAGTGGTTGCTTCTGTTTGAAACTATTAAGTTCTTTGGGTTTTGGTGCTTTTTTGGGGGGGAAGGGGTTGTTGTTTGTTGGTTTTGATTTTTTTAAAGCCAACAAACAATGCAGAAGCTGCTCTCTGCTCCACAAAAAAAAATAAATCTAAATAAAATTGCCATAAACAAGAGAACAGAGAAATCTGTGGTGTTTTGTATTCAAAGGTACCCTGTGTATTGTTTATGGTACTTTTTCCTCAAGGGCAAACTGTGATTGATGCTGGGTCCTGACTGGGAGAAGTTGGGCTGTACTATTGGAATTTCACTGATGGAGAAGAAAAATCATTCCTATGCTGCTGTAGAATGTACAATAGATTTCATGTGGGCTCCAGTTTCTGCTATTTATGCTGTCTTTTGGTGGAGTTGTCCTGAGACAAGCCACTCTGACCTCATCTTAGTTTCAATAGCAGCAAACATTACTACTAGTTTTGTCTCCTCCTGCTTGGCTGTGCCCTGTGAAGGCTCCTCACCATTTGGCACCATGGAGGTGGTGGTTGATGGCAGCACCTTAACTTCTACACAGCTCTAAAAGTTCTTCTTGCTCTTCTTTTATTAGGGTCCTATTGCTCTATCTAAACAAATCACACTTTTTGGGGGGAAAATTCTGCCATGAGTTTAATGTGCCCCCATAGCTTCACGACTTTCTTTGATTTCCTATACTTTTGCCATTTCTTATGTCAGTCTGTACTTGTGTGTATATAACACACCATCTCAGGGTAGCAGCTTGTAAGTAGTATAAAATTTAGTAGGTCCTAGTTCTTCAATGGAAACTCCTCTAAGAGTCTGATAAAGAAGGCTTTTGTGATCAAGCTAAGCAGGCCTGGAGCTATCAGATGGAAGAGTCTCCATTTCTATTGAAAGTCAGGCATTGTTTGTGGTCAGCATCTCAGGTTAGCAGCTTGGTGTTTTGTAGACTTTGTGAAATACTGATATATCTGAAGCTAAGAAATTATTTGTTTTGATTGATTGTTTGTGTGGTTTTTTATTTGTTTTGTTGGGGTTTTTTTGTTGTGGTGGGTTTTTTTGTGGTTTTGCTTTGGTTTTTGGTTTATTTTTATGGAAACACACTCAAGCTTCCCCTTTAATTATTCTTTTTTTTTTTTTTCTTTTTTTTTTTTCCTCTTGTTTAATTTTTTCTTAGAGGTAAGAAAGGCTTTTAACCGTACTTCTATAATGATGATACAGATACCTTTGGTGAATGCTACATTTCCATCAACTTCATTTTTAAACTACTGAAAATATCATAATATATGATATTAAAGGACTTATTGATGAGCAATTGATGCTTCATATCATCTATGCTTAGCAAAATCAACAGTACAGATTTCATATATATCTTAGAGCATCGGGTTGTCACTCACAAATTATGTGGAGTTTAATGCATTATTCAGAAGTACAAGAGAAGGCAGGCCAAAGCATCTGTGGAGTCTCTGTTATTTTATTTTATGAGTTTTTTTTATGTTATGTTATTTATAGAGAACAGAAGCTAAGTGTATGACTTAAAGGTGCAATGCTTGGAATTGCTCAGTAGTGTAAGCAGCAGCTATATGAAGGTTGGATCTGAGTTCAGATCCAGTTCAGAATTAAGAAAATGGATTATATTTTGATCTGAAAGATATAAAAACCTATCTGGGAAAGAGTTCTGAGTGTGTGGTTGGCTTCTTTTTTTACTTGTTCCACTTCACAGTGCAAAGAACCACATACCACAAAATCAGATGTAACTAGCGTTAATTTGGGAGTCTCAGTTCTTATAGTCCTATTGATTCAGAAAGCAGCAAACAGATATGAAGGCTTAGAGGATGGATTTAGGATTACTGAAGTTTGGGGGCTATGGTATACGAGAGGTGTAATGAGAGCACTCATTCATGCAAGGAACTCTTCTTAACATCTCACCATGGAATTTTGAAATAAAAATTTTGGTTCAAGAGAACTAGTTTTCATCATTTTTTGTTAGTTAGATTATTGATTACTCATCTTTATGTTCTTTTCCAAAGTCTTGGCCACTGACTCAAACTTTCTCTAGCAGAATTTCTAGTAAGCAAAACAATATTTACATCCATGTGTATTTCTTCTAGTGGGAGGCATAAAAATTAGTCTTGATCATTTCTTACTGATAAAAAAGAAATTTTATGTTAGGCCTAAAACAATCTGGTGATAGAATGGTGGGTCTAGATATTTTATTAGAGCTTATACATGCAATTTATTTTCTTTTCTAAGCATTTAAGTAATATCAATATGACTAGTGCAGTAAGGTGTGTATGTCTGGATAAACTGAGCTATTGATGAAAACTTATCTCTTCACTGATGGTTGTGTTTTACGGATAAATATATGTCACAATGTTAAATTTTCAGAGCTGTGGTGTTCCATCAGGAACTTGGCATTTTTGGTGCTAAGTGTGTACTAGGAGTTGATTATATGTGAAATGTGTAGGAAACCTAGCATTAGTTGTACATGTGTGTATATGTATATATATTATACACCCATGATTTTATTTTCAAACCAACTAATTTTCTCTTTTACCTCAAGCATTTTCAACTCTTTCTGTGGAAGGGGAACTGAAAAGTGTTTCTTCAAGTATGTCTATTGGCCAGTTTTGTTCATTCGGCTGATGAAAGCAGCATTTATTAATTGGATATTAGTGATTGGAAATTGTTCAGTGAGGGAAGAGCAGTCAAACAAAGCTAGGTGGAATTAACTGTGTTCTTTGTAGATGATACCTGACTCTCAGTCCTCTGTGCATTCCCCAAATACCCGCTGATTAAGCACCATTTACAGAGCTAATCCAGTCTCACATAGTCTTTTAAGCAGTTTTAAAGTTTGCTTCAGAAATATTGTTGAACTCCTAGTATTTTCAAATATATTTTCAAGGGGGAAAAAGTCTATATTGCAGTAAATCTATCATCACAGCTACCAATTCTTTGGGCCTAATTATGACACTACTAAATGTGAAAATCTATTCAGTGCTAGGAACACTTTTCACATTACATTCACGCTAAAGATTGGCTGTTAAGAGCTCATTACTGGTAGTTTTCTAAAGAGTGGTTTATTAAACACTGTTACCTAATAAGCATCTTTGGTGGTGCAAATTGCTGAAAACAGTAATGAGTCTGATTAGACTTCATTTCAATTACGACAGCTTGTCTAGCAAAGGAAAAAAAAAATCTCTCCTTGATGCTTTGGAATCTGGCTACAAGGCATTAGATGGTTTAAAAGGAAAATGCCACCTCTGTGTTTCCTTTCCACAGTTCAGTAATGAATAGAGAGCTGTCCAAGTAGCCATCCAATTTAACACATTGGAAAACTAGATGGGCAGCTTTGGAAGCACAATTCTGTTTGCTTAAAAATTCTAAAAAGGCTTTTCAGTTAATATATCTAAATAAGGTCATATTTAGGTTTTCTCTGCTTCCCTTGCATAAGGATATAAAGACATAAAAAGAGAGAAAATTAAAATTATTCATTCCTACCAGTTTTGCAGAGGTTATGCATTCCTCTGATTAGTGTAATGCACCTTTCAATTGTTATCTGTAAATCTTTTAAAGACCTGTAAGATCTGTAAATCTTTCACTTCCAAATGTCTCACAGCTTTCACAGTACCTCATAACTCAACCTATTTTGGTTTTTATTGTTATTCTAAAAAATGCTTCTGAAGTAAAACCAAAGCTCAGTAAATTTATACTTCTCTTAGCAAATACTTCAGTGAATTTTTATTAGTTTATGAACTTATTTTTTTAAGTGTGTTTAACTCTATTAATTTTGAGCCCTTTTAAAAGTAATTCCTTGTATGTTACTTACACATTCTGGAAGTGTTAATGGAAAAGATAGTTTAAGATGATGGTTGCTGAATATTTAGTAAAATCATAATGTTTCTGTTGATAGTGTATAGCATTTTTAATTCTAACTTAATATGGATGCAGTTTTGTAATATTATTTAGCCCAAGATTGGATGGAGATTTTTGTCAATAAAACCTTGTAATAAATGATGTCAGGAGAAATGGCAAAAGGGAGATACATATCACAGAATCACATATGGATGATGCAGTGCTGCTGAAGGCAGTGTGTTGGACTGGGGTGTCAGAGTGTGGCTGGAATCAGACTTCTGTCTAGTCTGCTTACAACAAATTTTAGGAAGATTCACATTCAATAAAGTTTGAAAACCGCCTTATTAAACATGGGAAATCAGAAACCAAGCTAGTGCAGCAAATATCAGAGCTCTCTGTATAGATTTAAATGGAATATTTTCTGTGATGAGTTTTTATTAATCGTGTGGCACAAACCCCAAATGCTTGAGAACAAAATATAGTTTGTGTAATTAACTACTGAGTAATTGTAGCCTAAAAATAAAATTGTAACGTAGAAAGTGGGGCACATTTTTCTCCTTCACAATAAATTGTGAACTTCAGTGGTTCTTGTGACTTCAAACCAGAGAAGTGACGAGAGGATCAAACCTGTGAATCTTAGGGTCTACATGTCTCATACTGACACCAAAACCGCTTTTTGGCTCTTTATATGATGTTACTTTTCTATCCTGTCTTTGAAATTCTTAATTAGCTGGGATATATTGTATGTTTTGTGAGACAAAGGACTTTTGTCAGTGCATCATCAAACATCAAGTGAAATAGTGGGGTGTAGGGTTTTTTTATTTGTTTGCGGTTTGTTTTTTTGTTTTGTTTTTGGTTTTTTTATAACATCATACAAACACAAGTGCTATTATTCAGCTGTACAAATGTGTCCCTGTAGTGCGCTTTGAGATGCTAATCAGTGGAGCTTGACTTCTGTACCCTGAAGCAAATTTTAAAACCATTTCATCATTAGGTGACTACGTATGCAATAGCACAATGGATACAATTACAGGAGAAGTAATGCAGTTTATTGTTATATAAGTTATCAAACGTGCTCAGCTAGTTATTGATATGATCATCGCATGGTTTAGATTTTTGTTGTCTCTTGAAGGCTTTTTACAGAAAGGACTGAATTTGTGTGATAACTGCAAAGGAATGTGACATTTTATCAGCTGGGTTCTATCATTTCTTTCTGTTTTTAAAGCCAGCGCATTATTCTTCCCTGCCCCCTGAAATGCCTGTGAACCCTCTCAATGACATACTGTGTGTTTCAGGACATGGCTCAACTTTTCCTGTTGCGGATGAACTTTGCTCTTTTTGAGAAAGGAGAACCAACATATAACATGAGGAGTTAGTTTTCTTTTCCTCCTACTCCCTCCAGGAATATGGCAAAAATATTAGCATACCCAGAGTTGAATTTCTCAGTTAAGATTTCTCTCTCTGGGGCCTGCGTGTTTCTAAAAGATATAAATGTATATGCATATATACATATATATATATGTATGTATATAGAGAGAGGTTTCTATATTTGTTTATAGAAATTTCCCTGTTCCTCCTCCCCCTGCCCCCCCCCAGATAATTTGTCAAGCTAACTGAACAATCTATATAGTTCCTTTCAAATGCTCAGGAAATAATACAGTAAGTCTCAACCCAACACCACGCAAAAAAAATTGCTACATTCCATTTTTCAGTAGTTAATTCAGATACATTTTATTCAACAAACAAGAAAGAATCTTTGGAATTTGTGGAATACAGTAATTGAAAGGTCTAAGTGGGGAAAAGATTTGGCTCAGCTTAGTTTTTCTAGGATGTCAGTTCTTTGGTTATGCTTCTGCTTTTAATCTTGTTTCTCTGCTTTGGGGGGAGCAGGAAGGAAAGGAAGGATCAGCTGCTCATGCAGCCAAGCTTGGGAAGGAGGTGAGCTGGACCTCTATTTTCCCTGAGAGTGTGATTAGTACAGTTCTGATGACTTAGCTAAGGTGTTGCCTACCTTGGTGAGGAAATTTCCAGTTCCCTGTGATAACATCATCCTTTCTTACAACATCAGCTATCACATTGAAATATAGATGTTGATTCTTTGCTTGTTTTTTGTTTTGTTTGTTTTTTGTTGGTTTTGGTTGTTGTTGGGGTTTTTTTTTAATGGGCAGTATATAAATAAGTATAGGGGTTGATAATACAACCTTTTACCTGGGATGTTTTCTCTGGAAAGACTGTATGCCAGTGTGAGCCGCTCTGATACTTATCGTAGACAGAAATGTGTGTGGTGTGTATTTGGTATGACAGGGGAAAGGGAGAGAGTGGATGAGCTCTGCTAAGAGCTCCCTGCTCTTAATCCTGGGCTGCGTCAGGCGCATTCTAAAGCAGTTTATCTTCATATGTCGTCTTGTATATAAGAAACAACACTAAACCCACCAAAACTCATTTCATATGTAGCTTTTTCCCCAGCCTTCAGATCAAAGTTATTTTCTTCAGGCTGGACTAAATTATACGCAGGTCCCAGGAGTGAAGGACACTGAATTAATGCACTATGTCACCGAGTCCTGGCTATAGAATATTTTTATCGAAGTGTGAGACGCAACATCTCTTTACTATTTCATTAAAAATTAATGTGCAGATTGTCAAAAAGCAAAATGCATAAATAACATAAATTTTGTGAAAGCTTTGTACTATGTGGAGTCATCTTAAGAAGGATTTTTTTTTTCTTGAGTATCAGATTGCTTCTATATATACATTTAAGCAGTATTTGTTCTCATTTAGCTAATTAGCAGAGGTACTCTAATCTCAGGAAGGCAACTGTTCATACCTTTCCTATATTGGTTTGTTTTTTAATAAGCACTTTAAAAGGAAAGCAGTATTCCTTGTTGAAGTCCAGAGCATTGTGTTATTGGCCCATATAAATTTGCTTTTTGAGTCTTCTTAGTTGTCTCTAATGGGTCAAACTTTACAGTTATTTGAAACTGATCTTTGCCTTCATATTTGTAAGTTGAATAGGACTGGTTAGATAAATCTCTGGAATTAACCTTCTCTAGCTATGTGTAAAGCTATGCAATACACACATAAATATATTTTATTTAAAGTATGGCAATGGAAAATTATTAAAAATAGAATGTAGTGGAATTTATACAGTTAATTGAGATAAATATATTTTACATCTTGCTATGTAACTTGGTTTTGTGTTTTAGAACAAGATTACCTTCTAACATTTTGGAACATCACAATATAAAAAATAATGCAGTGTAACTTAAAACTATATTTGTAGTGCACCCACTTTGTTCAAATAAGTATTTCCCTTTATGGTAGTTTTAACCCCATTTATCCTCGTGCACAAGTGCTCACCTGTTATTTACTCACATAAGAGAAGGTCGATACTGCAGAACAAGGGGAGTGCTCTGTTGTGACATAAAACATACATATTCATTAGCTCTGCCGTCCCTATGGACATGTGTGGTATGTCCTTATGATCTTCATTTGGCAAAAGTGAATGAGCTTAAGAAGGAAATTGTCTTAATGGATTTAAGATACATGAAATAAAGGTTTTTAAATGCTTTATGAATGGTGAGGAATGAAAGCTATAATTCTAAGTGTGAATACAAAAAAAATCCTGCAAAAGGCAATAATCACTATTTGCAACAGAAACAAACAAACAAAAATATAATCCAATATTTGAAAATTATAATTTTCAGATATTAAGCTTTTTTCCTCAGATTGTTTAGGTCAGGATCTGAATGTTCCATATGAGGCTCCCTAGTGTTGAAAATTCATTCCTTTTACCTCTCACTTACTAAAAAACAAGTTCAAGGTTCTGTGTTTCACCTGCTCCAGCTGATTACGTGAGAAGCACAATAAAGGAATTGAGTGTATTTTATCTGCTCTGCTTTTAAGGATTTGTGTTATGCTTTTCAAGGTAAATGTCCCTCACTCCACTTCTGGAAGGGGAACCAAGGAAAAGTCTACTTCTTCTATTTTGTGCTTAAAAAAAAGAGTATGCATTTTGCTGTACTTCAAGTCCCCGATAAACCCCACTAAAGCTTTTAGAAGAAAGCACTTCAATGGGAACATGAACACACTTTGGGTCTAAGCTATTCTGCATTTGCAAATCTGCATAAATACTTGTGCCAAGTGGCCAAACTGCATATTCATTTATTATTTCATTTTACCATCTGAATATTTTAATTCTCAGAATTGTTACAGTTATCCTGCAGTAGTTACATTGATTCTCATGTTTACATAGGCATAAATCGCAGATTATGTTGCATATTAAATCTTCTAAAAATACCTTCTATTGAGTGGACTACAGTAAGTGATTTTTTTTAATAAGTTGTGCTTAGTTTTGTCTACAGTTGCTGTTCTGAATATTCTCTAAAAATAATATAATGGTTTTATTAATTTTGTATTGACAATATATGCTGAGTCCTTT
Organism: Ceyx melanurus; assembly: GCA_024611195.1. Taxonomy (NCBI): domain Eukaryota; kingdom Metazoa; phylum Chordata; class Aves; order Coraciiformes; family Alcedinidae; genus Ceyx; species Ceyx melanurus. Next base: position 11,678 of record JANHGL010024465.1, on the reverse strand, counting down.
AAAGGCATGGTACTTTTTAAAGGTACTTGACAGAAACAGCGCAAAAATATAAAGCCTGGGAAGACGAAGCATCATAAGAGGTTAAAAGAACTCATTGCCGTTACTTTCTTCATTTGTGTATTTTCTAGCTGGTTTAGAAAAGTATTTATGAGCAAATGAGTACAGTGAGGGCAGATTGGTAAATTATTTTAAAGATAAACTACAGTTAATCATAATTATCATCAATTCTCTGTAGAAAAGAGTTCTGACACATGCGTGCATAAATGGTTTAACTTAGAGTATGCAATGATAATGTATCAATGTGATTACACAGCAAGAAAGGAGCCTTGAGCTGAGAATGTTTTTGTGTTTAAGAACTGCTGCAGCAGAGAAGCCGATACCTCCGAGGTGGGCAGCATCCTGGGAGGTCCTGTGGAGAGCCTAAGTAATAGCTACAGTCCTACCATCCACAACTGTGGGCTGCTGCTTGGTCAGCATACGGATCTAGCCTGATTCTGCTGGCAGAATATGATAGTGCCACCTCTAGACCTATTTTCCCTCTGCTTGCTCTACTCTTTCTCCTTATTTCTGTTTCTTAGGGCCTTTGAAGCCGATGAATCTGCTAAAGGCTGTTTAGCCAGGAATATCTTTGTGCCTGTCAAAGGCACTGCTTTACATAAATGGCGGGAAGGGAGCTTGGAGGGAAAGAACTCATTTACTATAAACTTACTGCAATTTGCTGTTGTGATGTGTGAAAGTGTGATTTAAAAGGAATAATCATTTGACAGTATTTAAAATAGATAATTGGGGTGTATTAGTTTGATATTCCATGTCTGGAATTTCATGTTCAACTTATCCAGGCTCTTCTTAAATATGTTGCATTTTTCTTATTGCTTTTATCCTTAAGTGTTGTTGACATTTATGTGATCCTCGATATTAGTTGTGATTTAAGTATTTTGTTTTAAAGATTGAAATGTTTTCACTATCCCTGCTGGATGGGAATCGTATTGTAAATACCCTGCCAACAGCTTGCTCCCACTGATGTGCATGACATGCATAGGCTATATATAATAAGAGGAAGAACAGACTCCTAGCAGGAAAATGCTGATAGCACTTTCCAAGCCTGTTTTCATGAGTTTGTGGCTGCCACTTACTTGAAAAAAGCTTCCAAAGTTGGGCCCATACAGCTAGGCAGCCCAGTTGGAGCTCATCCTCCCACCAAGTCCTTTGACGTCAAAGGAGTTCCTCGTGGACTGGAGCAGAGGTCTTCACTGAGTAATTAGAAAATAAATGTGGGAATAATTTTCTTTCCTCTTTTTTTTTTTTTTTTTTCCTGCAAAACATAATTAGCTCAATCCACTCTTCAAAATCCCTCCTGTTTCCAATTAAGAGAGATCAGTTGCAGTGTCTTCAAACAGCTGAAATTACGCTTATTAATAAAAAATTGCAGTGTAAAAGAAATGTTTTATCTTGAATTAATTTTTATTATTATGAGACATAGGACAGTATACAGTCTTACAAAATATTATCAGATTTTAGTGCAAACCCAGGGAGTTGTGTGTCCTATATCTTGAACAGCGGTTATGGCATGATTCACTTATTTAGGTCTATCCTACACTTAAGAAGGGTTTTAAAATATGGATTTAGGGCCTGATCCTTAAGGTGCTAACACCTTTGGCTCTCACTGAAGTATGAAGTTTGAAGAGTCCTGGCATGTTCCCAGAGAAGTGCCTATTTAAGTCGATAGCTGTTTTGGCAGAGCTGATCTCTGCATGTCCACAAGAAACAGTCTCATGGCTCATTGTGTAAATATCCAATGTCTGAAATTATTGCAGACAGGGCTGGCAGTAGTGGTTAGTGGGCACGGACAGCTTTAGTCTTTGGCTAAATGTGTAAGCAAAAGTTCCAAAATGAAGTTCACACCACTTGCAAATCTAGAGGGAAGAGGATTGGTGGTAACTCAGAACTGTGGTTTTTGAGTTGTTTCCTACCTTGCAACAAGTTGCTCCTAGAAGTCTGTTATGTATAGCTATCAGAAGCACCTCATTTAGTTGTTTGCTCCTCGTACAGTCTGCCCCTTTTCAACAGCACGTTAAGCAGTTGCTCAGATCATACTTAACCACATGCCTAAAGTTAAGAAACTGCTTGAGCTACTGGTGTTTACAAAGGAACCTGCAGATATGTGCTAGATAAGACCTAAGGGATTGCAGGGATGAATGAACAGGGCAGGAATAGAGAGACCACAACAGAAGAATTATTTTATTTTGCCTCAAGTATGTCGAAGGAATGGTTGGAGGCCCCTGATCTAAAGTGAAATATTGGCTGGTTGGGAAGGTTCATGTGCTGCCCTAGATACAGTTCCTTGTGCACAGTAGCTCTGTGGCATATAGCTTTTGTTCCCCAGCATCTCTGGAAGTGCAATGCAACCTCTGCTGGTATCTTCAGAAAACCACAGCTGCATGTAATTTAATTTTAGCTTTATTATTTTATTAGACATGTGAATTGATGAGAGGTTTACTAAAGTACCAGTGTCATTTGTTTAAAGCAGATCATTGCTAACCAGGTTGGTTAGTTGAAAGGTGATTGTCTTTTAGACTTGTCTGTGGCACACCATAAATGCTTTGTTGTATTTTCAACCAGTGCAGTCCTAGTTAGTATTTCTGCACTTTTCAAACCATGTTTTCAACATAAACCCTTCTATTTCAATTGAAAGGGAAGGCTAGTAATTTATTATCATCTGTAACAGATACAATCCTGTAAGGGCTGAGCAATTTGACCTGATACTGAGGGCACCAGTGGAGGAGGTTTCTTTGCATGCACAAACTCATTCGAGCTCCAGCAGGATCAGGCCCCACTGAACATCCAGCATGTGTAGAATTTTTCTTTTTCTTTTTTTTGCATTCAGATTACAATTTAATTTTTTCTGTGATGGTCTTTCTTCTTTTTTTTCCCTTTTATTTAATTCATAAATCTGAATATATATAAGTAGATTTCAGCCATATGGAATAGTTGTATGTGAAAATGATGAAGTATTATGTATTATATTTTGCATTTTTGGGGTAAATGTACAAAGAATGGGGGAAAAATGGTCAAATGTTTCAAAGTAATTGAATGATGAAATGGTTTACTATAATTACTTTAACTATAATTTGGATAGATGCAAATGGAAGAATATAAAAGGAGAGATATATAACAGGGCTGTCAGGACAAGGAAAAATAGATACTGCTAAAAAAGCCTACACTGCCTCTCTTACATAATGTATTACATTTATCTTAAAAGCAGTTCTCTGATAAGTACATACCTGTACTTAAAGAACAGAATCCTTTCCTTTTGCCTTTTACAGCCCACATGAGCACAGTTTACACAGTTCAGAAGTGTCGATGTCTCGGAGGATTCCCAAGTTAGCAAGGATTTTTTTTTTTAAATACATTCAGTCTTGCATTGCTACAGGATCTTCAGTAAGTTATTAAGCAAATATACTATCTCAGGCCCATGGTTCATGTCAGAGTTTAAATTACACTTAAAAATAAAAATGCAGCCTCTAAATATGCCCTTATTTACCTGATTTTTGATGTTTATATCAACACTTCCTAACAAAAGAAATGCGTTTTGCTTGAGCTGATACACTTCCCTGCAACTAATAAATACAATGTAAAATATGAAGAGGAAGTGTCTGCAAACATTAAGCAAATGGAGGTGGGGGGAAGGAGTGTTTGCATAATTAAAACAATCTACAGCTTTTTTTTCCCTCTCAAATCAGACATGTGACTTCTTTTGTCAAGCAATTATTGAACTATTAACAAAGCCAGTCAAACCTAGCAAAAGTTTTATGCTTTTTCAATTAATATCAAATTGAGGTAATGGCTCATTGTGCCCCCCAGTCCAGACCATTCCGGTGGACTCCATGTAAATAAGGATTTCTTCATTGCTTACTAATGCAAAAAATATGCTTATGGTTAACTATTAACCTATGCTTCCAAATAACACTAATGATTGCAATGTGCTGGAATAAATGCTCATGTTTCATGGGATGAGAACAGTCCTGTTCTCTTAAGCTTACCTAATCAAAGCCTAATCCTGCCTTTACAGCCTTTGTTAAATGCATTGGTATTTAATATGCATCAATAAATAAACTTTCAATTATTGTGCAGTGAGCATATCCAAAGATAGCATGACAATGTGAAACTGCTGGTCTATCTAGCAATTACTCCAAATAAAGAATGCTGATGATGTGATCTCTCTTCTTATAATTCAGATTTTCTGACATTCTTTTGCAGCCTCATGATAAGGAAAAATAATCTGGACAAATAAACTTCAACAAATATTTTTTTTTTTACATCATCTAAATCTTCCCACTCTGATTAGAAATATAATTATAATTTCATTGATGATTTCTTTTATAAGTATTTGTAAAAGGTATTTTGAAAAGCTTGCTAAGTGGTTAGTCTATGATATATGTTGTTTAGTTCTAACCTAGAGCATTCTTTTATTTCTTGAAATTAAATAGTCTTCCTTTTACAAGCTATTAAAGACAAAGTGCCAAAAGCATGGTCACTAACTACAGTGTAAGTACCAGTCCAGCCAGATTCTCTGTTCCATCCATGCCTATTTTCTTTCTCAAAAGTTTCACTGTTGCTTTAGTGCATTCTTAATTAAGAATTTTCCTCATGGCATCCATTGCTCAGTATCTAGTGAAACATCAATCTACCCAGCTTCTGCATCTCTGTAACAGAAGCTTTCAGTGTTTTCGTAACTTTATAAACCAAAGAACAGAACATGGGTAGGTTTTGTTTTGTTTATTTTTTCTGTTTGGCTACAATTTATTGGTTTGGTTTTTTGGGGTTTTTTGTTTTATTTTGTTTTTCTTAATAGGATTAATGAACTTGTATGTCTTTTAGCAGTTCTGCATTTCAGGAACTTAATATTCTTACCTTTTAAAAAGGCTTGAAGCAAATCTCATGACACTAGAAGAACTTTATATACTGATAACTTGCAATTGGCTCCTGGCGATTTGCTCTTCAAAATTCTGGCTAAATTTAAGAAAGCATGATTTCTGAAAAGCTCTTGATATTTTCTCATTAAAATTCCATTTTTTTCATAGGAGCATGATTTCTATAACTTCACACAATTTCACAATGTATTTACCCCCACTGACAAGCAGAAACAATTAGCAAAAAAAATATTATATAAATGTTAAATGAAAGAAATAAATCTGCCAAAAACTCAGTCTTGAAGCTGCATTTGTCAAAAACACTTCTCTGAATTAACTTTTATAGGATAACTGTATAATTGTTCACAGACATTTTTCTCAAGTTGTCAAAGTGTTTGAAAATCGAGAAAGGAAATGCTCATAAAAAAACCCAAGTAATCAGTGACATTCTCACGTGGATTGAGATTTGCAGTACTTGTACTAATAAAATATAAGGTTCTGTTAGAGGTACTTTGCAGTTTTCAGGCTAAATTGAAATTTTTTGGTGATTTGCAAATACATTAATCTAAAAATAAAAAATGAATAATCCAAATGCAAATGAGTGCAACTGCAATAAAATATAATTGCAAATGAATCTGTTGCTTTATTCAGTTATTGTGTAATTACTGCAATCCTTCCCACCTTGTTTTCAGTATTTCTTAATCATTAAGTCGGAAGCATGACAGCAGTGCCAGCCCTGGCATGATTCTCTTTGACTAAAACCTTGTAAATTAACACAATTAGCACAGCATCATCCTGCTAATTAACTTCCAGTGTCTGGTGCAGTGGTTTTGCAAGCAAGGAAGAGGGAGTCAGAAGGGAATAAACATGCCATTCTGTTACCAAACTGTGTGCAGTGTTAGGTTTAGCTCAGCGAGGCTAAGCTGGCCATGTCAGATGCCAGAGTCAGGCAATGAAGAGCTAAAGGAGTTGGGGAGAAAAACAGGAGAGGGTAGAAGCTGTCAAAATAGACTGCTGTAATTCAGGGGGGAGCTAGTGCCACAGATGCTTCATTTCGTCTGGGCTTCCTTCTTATCAGGGTATCTGTGCAGGGGGCACAAGACTGCAAAAATCACTTTTGGTAGTACGAGAGAGACTAAGGAGACCTGTTTGATACAGCTGTACAAAAACCAGCAATGTGTCTGCCGTGCATAGGTACGAGATAAAGAGGATTGTTTTAACATTTGTAAATTATTCTTGTTGTGTGTGGTGGATTATGAGGAGGGGGGATAATTCACATCACTTTATTTACAAGATTAATTGCTTTAAAATTACATCTGCTTTTTGTTTGTGTGTTTGTTTATAATGCATAAGAGGGTTTGGGGTTTTTTTTATACCATGCTCTGGATGCCACAGAACTTTTAGGGACTTGGCTTAATTTCTTTTCACCTTTTTTATTATTTTTTTTTTTAACTTTATTTCTTTATTTAGCCCTCTTTCTTTGTACCCGGGAGGCTGAGGGGGGCTGGGGTGAGAGAGAGCAAGCAAGGAGACCAACAGACAAGTCATGCTTGTGTTTTTTTCCAGAGCCTCAACAACATTACTGTGAGGCAGAAAGGAGCCAGTTGTAATTCATACCGAGTTGTAGGCTTTGTGTGATGAAAGCGACGGAGCGCTGCCTGGGAGATTGCTTTGCTGCACTCCATGAAGCAGATTTGAAACTGTCGTGGACCACTTTAGATGAGAGTTGGATTATGGAATGACCTGCTATGTCTGTGTCATATTGTTCTGCGCAGGGTGCATTATACTGTGCTAACTAGGTGTTCAGTACCAAATAAGAGAGGTGTCCTAGATGTGATCTGTCAGCTGTGTCTCATATTTTTATATTGGTTAAAATATAAAACTGAAACAGTGATGAGAGAGGACAGAGCAGTTGGATGCCTTGTATGTTAACAGTAAATCCAGACTCAGAGTATTTAAAATGTACAGTCTGATATAGTTACTTTGAGAAATCTGGCATTACCTATATATTTTTTAAACCAGCAAATAAGCCTACTGAATCAGAAGAAAAATAAATAAATAAATAACAGAGCAATGTGTGTATATGCCAACAATAAACCAAGCAGTTTCCTAAGTGCTTCATAAGAGCATTGCATTTTCTTTCCTTAAGGATTTGTGGTGTTAAGTACAGTGTTTCAGAGAGCTGAAGAAGTTCACAGACAGTAGTGTTTGTCTCATTTTAACTCATTTAAAAGCATCTGAAAAACGCCAAGCTTGCTGTTAACTTTGTTTTTCCTGCCACCCTAGGCTTGAAGATGCAGTGGACGCCAGAGCATGCCCAGTGGCCAGAACAGCACTTTGATATCACTTCAACCACCAGGTCCCCTGCTCACAAGGTGGAAGCCTACCGGGGGCACCTGCAGCGCACCTACCAGTACGCCTGGGCCAACGATGACATCTCAGCTCTGACTGCCTCCAATCTTCTGAAAAAGTATGCAGAAAAATACTCTGGTATTTTGGAAGGCCCAGCTGAGAGACCCATCCTCAGCAATTATTCTGAAGCTCCTTCGGGGCTGGTCAATGGCAGAAAGAATGAAAGTGAGCCCTGGCAGCCGTCACTAAACTCGGAGAGTGTGTATCCCATGAACTGTGTCCCAGATGTCATCACCGCCAGCAAAGCTGGGGTAAGTGCAGCCCTCCCTCCCACAGATGTCTCAGCCAGCATTGGGAGCTCTCCTGGGGTGGCCAGTAACCTGGCTGAACCCAGTTACTCCAGCAGCACCTGTGGAAGTCACACCGTTCCCAGTCTTCATTCAGGGCTTCCATCTCAGGAATACGCCACAGGATACAATGGCTCATACTTGCATACCAGTTACAGCGGCCAGCCAGCACCTGCACTTCCATCCCCTCATCCCTCCCCACTGCATAGCTCGGGACTTTTGCAGCCCCCCCCACCACCACCACCAGCTCTCGTCCCTGGCTACAATGGGACATCTAACCTCTCCAGTTACAGCTACCCTTCTGCCAGTTATCCTCCTCAAACTGCTGTTGGCCCTGGGTACAGCCCTGGGGGTGCCCCACCACCTTCAGCATACCTGCCTTCAGGAATCCCTGCTCCAACCCCTCTGCCCCCAACCACTGTCCCCAGCTACTCCTACCAGGGCCACGGTTTGACACCCATTGCGCCATCTGCCCTGACAAACAGTTCAGCCAGCTCTCTCAAAAGGAAGGCTTTCTACATGGCAGGGCAAGGAGAAATGGACTCCAGTTATGGAAATTACAGCTACGGCCAACAGAGATCTACACAGAGTCCCATGTATCGAATGCCAGACAACAGCATTTCAAATGCAAACAGGGGGAATGGTTTTGACAGAAGTGCTGAAACATCATCCTTAGCTTTTAAGCCAACAAAGCAGCTAATGTCCTCTGAACAGCAAAGGAAATTCAGCAGCCAGTCCAGTAGGGCTCTAACACCCCCATCTTATAGTACTGCTAAAAACTCACTGGGTTCGAGATCAAGTGACTCGTTTGGGAAGTATACTTCCCCAGTAATGAATGAGCATGGTGACGAGCACAGGCAGCTCCTCCCTCACCCAATGCAAGGCCCGGGACTTCGTGCAGCTACCTCATCCAACCACTCTGTGGACGAGCAACTGAAGAATACTGACACACACCTCATTGACCTTGTTACCAACGAGATTATCAACCAAGGACCTCCCGTGGACTGGAGTGACATCGCTGGCCTAGATCTAGTAAAGGCCGTCATTAAGGAGGAGGTTTTATGGCCAGTATTGAGGTCAGATGCATTCAATGGACTGACTGCTCTACCTCGGAGCATCCTTTTATTTGGACCTCGGGGAACAGGCAAAACATTAATGGGCAAATGTATAGCTAGTCAGCTGGGGGCCACGTTTTTCAAAATAGCTGGCTCTGGCCTTGTCACAAAGTGGTTAGGGGAAGGAGAAAAAATTGTCCATGCCTCCTTCCTTGTGGCAAGGTGTCGCCAACCCTCGGTGATTTTTGTTAGTGACATTGATATGCTCCTTTCCTCTCAAGTGAGTGAAGAACACAGTCCAGTAAGTCGGATGAGAACCGAGTTCCTTATGCAGCTGGACACTGTACTGACTTCTGCTGAGGACCAAATAGTAGTAATTTGCGCCACGAGTAAACCAGAAGAAATTGATGAATCTCTTCGAAGGTACTTCATGAAACGACTTTTAATCCCACTTCCTGACAGCACAGCAAGACACCAGATAATAGTACAACTGCTCTCACAGCACAATTACTGTCTCAATGACAAGGAGGTTGCACTGCTTGTCCAGCGCACAGAAGGCTTTTCTGGACTAGATGTAGCTCACTTGTGTCAGGAAGCCGTGGTGGGCCCACTCCATGCCATGCCAGCCACAGACCTTTCAGCCATTATGCCCAGCCAGTTGAGGCCAGTTACATATCAAGACTTTGAAAATGCTTTCTGCAAGATACAGCCTAGCATATCTCAAAAAGAGCTTGATACATATGTTGAATGGAACAAAATGTTTGGTTGCAGTCAGTGATACTACTTTAAAAAAAAAAATGTAATGAATGTTGGCACACACAGAACCTGCTACATAGGGTAGAGAACCCTTTTCAGTAGTATTAAAATTGCAAAGGGTACTGGGAAGACTAAAATTTACCTTGCCTCTAAAGAGCCAGGGTAGACTTGAAGGAAAAGTGCATCAAACAAGAGCTGATGATCTGAAAAAGCCACACATGACAGAAAGCGCATGTTGATGCTCAGTTCTGTTCAAGCTAGACAATACTCACCAAGGAGCAAGGTGCAAGGGGGTTGATTTCAGAAGGACATGAACCCTGTGTGTTGATTCCATTCTGCTGTTCTTGAGATTTAGTTGCTGTCAAGTGCCTGAAGTGGTGCTTTATTTTTTGTTTGCCTCACAATTACATTGGTGGCATGTGCTAATATAAAGAGCTTTAACTTCAAACATTATTGGACTAAAGAGATGAACGGTTGTGTTACGACAGAGAACCAGATTTTTGCTATTCTAAGAGCAACAGTATTCCTCAATCCTGTCTGTTCTGTGGTGTTAAACTAAGAACAGGTAAAGCAGGGTAATGGTAATCTGGACCTTAATTTCTGCAGTTCATTTCTTTTAATGTTCTGTCTGCAAAAACTCAGGAAAGTGATTGTGATTTGTACAGTACCTCAAAGGAATGTGTTGAAAGCACTATGTACTGCTGAGAGTTATAGGCTAGGCTTCAATGTTACTTTATATTAAATATGTATGTTTACCTCAACAATTGGAAAATGGCAAGGAAAATTACTTTGAATGTATCCAGGAAAAAACTAAAGTGTGATATGACTGAAGCTTTACAGTTTTTTAAAATAGAAACAGAAGGATTTCCCAGTATTCAGAAATGGTTCTTTTGCCAATTTGTCAGATCAATCCAGAGCAAAACGATTTTTCCTGTTGGTAAACTGTTAAGAGTTTTCAGCATATTGCTCCTTGATAATTAATGTGATACAGTCTTTAGAAGGTGCGTAGATGAAAAAAGAGCCACTTAATCGGTTTACATTAGCATCTAAAACAGTCAAACATAAGATTTGGTAGGACTCTGAGAGGCAAATTACCTTGAGCTGTGACTGCTGGCCTTTGTTGCACGGCTCTAGTCACAGTTTTGAGGTTATTTTGGTGAAGCTATAGGGAGTGGGATCAATGTAGGTTGCTGGCAGAGCTATTGGTTGCAGAGCTGTTTATAACAATGCAGCAGACTGTGACCAAACAGTACAAATAACAAAGCAAAACCGAACCCTCAAAGTACATTTATTTACCTTTCCAAACTGTAAAGTTGAGTTTTTGTTGTGTGCATACAGCTCCATTGTCCTTAATGCAATCTTCATTTAGCATCCATTAGAAATCTTCCAGGCTGAAGTGTGCCCACCATTATTTCTACCTCAGTTTTGTTACATTTCTCTTGGAAAGCAAAGTAAGAAATAGGGCAAAAAACACCACCAACACAGAAGTCAGATTACATTAGGAATGCAAACCTGTTAAACAAGTTTCAGAGGGCTGCTGTTTTTCCCCCTGAAGTCAAGTTTTTCTCCATGTTAGTGCTCTTTAACCCCCTCCTTTTTCCTCCCCCAAATATACATATTCTGGTGTCTTCCTTCTGGAAAGACTAGCTGGCATGTGTGGCATTTTGTTCAGTTCTCCCTCCCCCCTCTTTCTTTTTTTCTTTTTATCTAATGCGTTCCGGGCAACTCTTTTGGTGACAGCTGACTGATGTTGGGTAATGTCTCTGAGCAGGAGCAGTGCATGTTGCAGCTGCCTAAAGCCTCTGCCATCACATGAAGAAAACAGCCTTGCTTTTTTGAATGTATTTTTTGTTTGTTTACTTTAAAGAGACAGTAACAAAACTGTTGCAAAGCACTGGGATTTAATGTTTCTGTTAAGTAATGTACATTGAAAACCATTAAATAGATGCACTGAAAAGCCCCAAGAAGAGATATAAGAATCTGTTACTAGGTCATGTTTGTCTTCTCAAAAATTGTACAGACCTTGTCTGTTTTGTTAAATCAATGGAGGCATTTAGCATTCAGAAAGTTAATGAGGGATTTTGTGATATTGCTGGAAATTTATGACTCTTGATTATTACTTTCCTTCTTTTTTTCTTCTAAGATAGATATATATATATATATTTAGCTAGAACGTGCTAAAAACAGAGCAAATAAACCAAAATCTAATTAAGATGGATTCCTGGCAAACATTTTGTCTATCTAAAACTTTATGTTTT
>JANHGL010024464.1:0-11980 GCA_024611195.1 Ceyx melanurus | reverse complement strand
GGGCTTGGGAGACCCGCTGGGTGGGGAGGGGCCTCTTGGGGCTCTTCCCAGCTCAGGGAGACCTTTCTCGGAGAAAAACTTCTGGTTAAGCTGTGGATGGGGGCTGAGAGTCCAAGCTTGGGCCACAGTGGTGGTGATGGCCACACCAGCTGCCCTGCCAGGTCCTGGCCACGCAGGAGCCAGGACCACCTCCAGCACCAGGCTCAGAGCCATCAGGGCCAGCCCACTGCAGTGTCGGGGCTGCAGCACGCTGGGGACAGGCAAGAGCTTCTGGATCTCCCTGCAATGAGGATACCTGGATACTGGACCTCCACGAGTCCCTTGTCCTCCAAGTGAATCCACCAGCTTGCCCCGGATGGTGTAACAACAGCTTTCACTTGGGAGCTGATCAGACGTCTCCGTACCTGGTGAAACACTGTACAATTATTCCAAATACATCCAATTTTCAAGTGATAACGTGGGGATTTGTGACTGTGAAAGTCTGTGTTACGTCAGGAGCTGTTTTTAAATCTAATCAGGCTAATAGGAACTAACACGACTTCAGCAGGGACCTTGGGGTGCCCCTCCAGCATGGCCCACAGTGTAAATATTCCAAATGGCTTCAGCTCTTCTTTCATCCAGTCCAAGGCACCAGCACCATTTCATGGCACAACGAACCACACGACAGCCCATGAAACCCAAAGCAGGCTCAGCTCATTACCCAGCATCACAGTGATTTCAGCCCATTGGCTGGATCAGGGATCTCAACTCCTTAATCAAAACCAAGTCTTGATCCTCCTGCAGTGATCTCACACCACAGTCCTGCTCTTTCCAACAGCCAGGGACCCCAGAAGGAGTCGGGGGACTCACACACAGCTATGCTCTGCTCGGGAGCCATCCTTACCACTCACTGAAACAGAGAGAGCAGCCAACAGTGTCTGAGTGCCCTCAGAAGTCACCCGTGAGAAGGGGACAACTCAGCCACAGCAGCTCTGCATCTTTCCTTCTGCTCCTGTTGCTGGTTTTCTGTCCGTAAGGGTGATGGGAACAGAGCAGCTCTGAGCTGCTCTCCCCTGGCTCCAGGGAGCAGCTCACATCACCCCTGGATCCAGCTGGGATAAGGGGTTATTCTACAGTGGCTACCAGGATTCTCAAACCCGGCTGAGTTGGTCATTTCCACCAAAAGTCATGGGATTTTTTTTGTGCAGAGCAGTGCTCACCTGGGAATTTAACTGCTTTTTTTTGTAATGCTGAAGTAAAGATGCAGGCTGCTGCCCACCCAGTTTGCAAACCTGGCTGCCAACAGCGTGCAGCAGAGAGCTCCTTCTTGAGGTGCAAATGAAGAGCAGTGCCAGGGGCTCTGATGGTTGGTCCTGCCCAGGAGGAGCAGAGGGGGGTCCGGGGGAGGCCCCAAATCTGATCTCACAGAGTATCCCAGATAAGCTGGAATGGCTGGTCCAACAGTGGAGAGACACCCCTCAGAGGAGGATCAGGCCCAGGTGTTTTGTGGCACTTGGTAAATACTAGTTTTTAGTGCAACAAGTAATTAAACGTCTGGTGCAAATGAAGTTTCTGTACATAGCTCCTTTGCAGCATAACTGGCTTTATTCCTTCCACACACAAACACCAGTGTGCACGTGAACGCACAGGTCCTGAATTTACCAGATTTGATGCTGCAGTTTGGGCAAAACTAAAAAGCCAGGGTGGGAGAAATCACAACCATCACTTTACCCCAGTGCTGCTGGTTTTGTGAGCCACCCTCCCCCTCAGCTCACCGTGGCAGGAGGTGCTGGTCCTGCCTGCCTGGCTGTGAGGGGGGCACCAGCAGCCAACCAACCATCAGCATCTCTTCACCCCGAGAGCCCCGCTCCCTCTGCCACCTCCTCCCACCCACGCCGACCCCTCAGTGTCACGGGGCTGAGCCCAAGTGCAGCCTGAGGTGACACGACATGAAGGTTCCAGAGCTGGAATCTCGGGGGGGCTTGTGCTGCACCCCTGACGCCCACAAGGCTGAGCCCCTGGCCCCGAGTGAGTTTTGGGTCTCTAATGATGATTCGCATCTCAAAAGAAAAGCGCTTTTTTTTCCTGATTTCGTGGTTCTACTTATCACTCTCTTCCTGCTCCCACTGGAAATCTTGGCCTGTCATTTGGTAAAACATGACGTTGAAGGGTTTGTAAAACTTCCTCAGTCTGTGGATGACGTCTGGGTCTATTTTGGGGTGAGTTCGACCCTTGGACTTGCCCAAGCAGCGGGGAGCGCTGCTGTCCTCTGGCTTCTTTAGACAGGGGAACCCCTTGGTTTTATTAAAATAAAAATGTTTCTCTGTCACAATCCTCTTCAGGCCTAAGAAGTCCTGGACCTTTGCCATTTCCCCGGCCGGGTCAGTGATGAGCCTCTCGCCGCTGACAAAAAGGATCTGGGAGAGGGGGAAGTACTGGAGCCAGTTCTCCAAGTGCAGGGCGTAGATCCCGATGCGGATCGCGCTCCACGAGGCGTCGATCAGCCCCAGGGTCCGGTTCTTGAAGGCCAGCACCTCGAAGGTGGGGATCTCTGGCTTCTTGGACAGCGTCTGTGTGTAGTCAGAAATGGCCCGGGTGACCGGGTTCCTCACCACCACGATCAGCTTCGTGTCCTTGGCCATGGAGTGGATGCGCCTGGGGGCCTCGTTGGTCACAAAGTAGCTGGGGGTCTTCTCCATGGTGATCTGGCCCTCCAGCGTCTTGGGCATCACGTTCCTGTGCAGAAGCAGAGGAAGGGTGGTTAGCAAGGGGCCAGGCATGGGCAGGCACCTCGGCGTCCCTCCTGCCCCCAGCAGCTGCTGGTGGGATGCTCAGGATGGGGGCTGCTGCCACGCCGGCGGGTCCCGGGCACCAAAGCATTCCGGCTTTGTTTCTTCCCAGCCCCTGGACACGGTGGGCACCTGAAGTGTTAAATCTGCCTGGGTAACACATTATACAGTCAATTCGCCATAGGCATATGTAGACAAAAGTTAATTGCCAATAAACCTGTACAATACCTGTCTGTTCAACAAGCCATCTGCTTCCATTTGCTCAATTAAGCCTATTCACTTCAGAGCCTTGTACCGGAGTGGTGCAGTTAGGATTACACCAGACCTTTTTGTTATGATGACATGCTTTTAAATGTCTCAGCTAATAAAACTTAATACAGAATAAGATCCCTTGCTTCTAGTACAATAATTAAATTTATTTACTATCTTGTGTGTAAGAAAGAATGACTTTTCTTTTATCTCTAATTCACATGCTCTGTCAATAATTAATCGCTGCTGGGTTTTGAGCTTCCTGTGCAAGCACTTTTATTAGCCAAAAGGAATTTGCCTACTGGATAAATTAGCATGTAGCAAGAGTTTCCTGGATAGCGTATTAGCATATTGTAAAATGAAACTGCGGCGAGATAGCATTTATATCTAAGAAAATGAAGAGGTAAACGCTTGTCCCAGCTGCCCCCAGTTAAAGATTATCACAGCAAGCTGGAAGGTGTTAAATGATGTCCCCCACAACAGCATTACAACCGCTGGGTGCCAGTGAGGCTGGAGGGCAGTGCCACCAGCCAGGCACACACCCGCTTCATGGCAGTGCCACGTGTAGAGATGGCCACAGTAGAGATGCCCAGGTGGGAAACCAGCCCAGCTGCCCTGCCAGCAGCCACCCCGTGTGGGCACCGGGCTCTGGGCGGCTTCCTGCCCTTCCCCAAGCCCTCTGCACCGGCTGGGTGCGGTGAGCCACCTCTGCCAGAGTGCTGCCCACACCCACAGAGTGCCTGTTCAAAGGGTCTGCAGCACAGGGGCCCAGCATCCCAACGTGGTGGGGCTGGAAGGGACCTCTGGGCATCACCTGGTGCCACCCCCCTGCTCCAGCAGGGGCACCCAGAACAAGTTCCAGCAGTGTAGTGTCCAGGGGGGTTGGAATCTCTCCAGAGGAGACTCCACAACCTCTCTGGGCAGCCTGGGACAGACTCTGACGCTCTCACACCAAAGAGCTCCTCCTGCTGAGATGGAACCTCCTGGGTTCCAGTTTGTGCCCAGTGATGAATCTGGCTCCATCCTCTTGCCCCCCTTTAGTTCTGTGCTCAGCTCCCCTCTCAGGCTGCTCTTCTCCAGCTGAACAGCCCCAGGGCTCTCAGCCTGGCCTGGCACAGAGATGCTCCAGCCCCTCAGCAGCTTCCCAGCCTCTGCTGGACTCTCTCCAGTAGCTCCTTGTCTCTCTTGAGCTGAGGAGCCCAGAACTGGCCCCAGGACTCAAGATGTGGTCTCACTAGTGGGAGGAGAGGAGCAGAAACCTCTCTCCCCCTGCTACCCACACTCTTCCTTATGCACCCCAGGAGACTATTGGCCTTCTTAGCCACAGGGGCACAGCTCTGGCTAGTGGTTAAAATGTCTGTTTCTTAAGCAAGTTTCAACAGTATTTTTATTCAAATACTCAGGCCTAGGTGCACCCACATGAAGTGCAGTCTGTTTAACCTGTTTTCAGCTATTTTGCCCCAACATAGCGCCTGCTGTGCTGCTGCCTGGGAGGCAGGAGGTGGCACTGGCCAAGTCTCCTGCAGCAGACACAGAGGATGAAGATGCTCAGGGTCTGACAGGATTATCCCTCCACATTGCAACTATTTTTAGTACAAACATATGGCGAGGAAACAATATGAATAGGCTGGAAATGGTTCTGTATGAGCACCTTGGGCACCAGAACCGCAGTGCTGCTGACGTCAAAGCTCCGAGCCCCAGGAAACAGCCATCTCAGGAATGATGCAGTTGAAGTCTGCAAGCAGAAGGGGCTGTCAAGCAAGGCCCAGCTAGATTTGCCTGTCAGTGCTGCCTCATCTTTGTGATGGCTGAACACACCAGTTTGCTTTAAACACCAAGGCAAGAGTGAAGGTGGGCTTGGTGGTGCCACAGGGCTGCTCCTACCTTCAGCATTTAGGGGTGAAGAGGCCAGCACATCCTGGGGCTCCCCCCTCCTAGTCAGCATCTTTGCTGTGGAAACATCTCCAGCTGAGTCCTGGCAATGGGGGCTTTAGGGGAGCAGGGCTGCAGGAACCCAGCTCACTTGTTTCAGGACAAGAACTTCGGTGGCCAGGCCCTGCCAGAGAGTTTGTCCAGTGTCACATCCCATCAGAGCTGCCTTCCCACTGTGGTGGGGCATCTGCAGCCCTGAGCACTTCAGTACTTTGACCTTGCCTTGCATCTGCTGTCTGAGTAGCAGAGATGTGCAAGGAGCAGGAATTAGTCAGAATGATGCATTTTGAGGCACTTTTTTTCCCAAGAAAAGCCTGAACAAATGAAGAGGGATGGAAGCACCTGGGGACTGCAGAATTACAGTCTGGCTTTCCTGGGGGAGATCCAGCACCCAGATTTACCAGCCCTGTGGAAGGCAGCATCTGGTACAGCTATCCACACCACAGCATGGTCAGGGACTGAGTCCTCAGGGCCCACTTGTGTGCAGATAAGGAGCTCTGGCTGATCAGGAGATTGTGTAAGGGAGGTCCCAGGAAAGTGCACAGAAGGGGGCATGGGGTCAGGCAGCACTCGTCCCTGAGAACACTGGAGCACAGGGCTCCCTGCGGCTCTCTGAAAGTGTCTGGCAGTGGGAGAGCATCACCAAGGGACAGAGGGGCTTTTTCCTCCCCAGTGCTGCAGACCACCCCCACTCCAGCCTGATAGCCAGCTGGGGCAGCATCCAGCAGGGCATGGGCACCACCAGCTGCAGGAAGCCACAGTGGCAACCACCCCTGCAAGGGCAACCTGCAGGAGCTGCACTGCCTCACCTGACTTCTGGGAGAGGCTGACCACTGCTTGTATTTTGTTGTGCCTTAACCACCGCCAGCAAATAAACACCCACAGCCACCCACCCATCCAGGGGAATGGGCAGGAGAATCAGGAGGAAGAAAAAAGGTGAGACCCCGAGATCAGGACAGTTTACTAAGGTAACACAGAGCTGAAAACATCAGTCCCAATGAGACGAGAGACACAGTGAGTAACAGAAGCCAGGAAGGCTTTACCTGTGTGCAGGATGACAACTTTCCCAGCTCCATCCACACTGAAGCAAGTTGAAACTGATTTCCCCAGCCTGCCCCAGCCCTCCCCTTATATAGGTCCCTGTCAAGGTGGTGCTGACTCTCCCATTGGCTGGCTCAGGTGTTTACCCCACTGTGGCCCCTCCCAGATGCAGCCCCACCCAACCTCCTGGGCCAGCAGCTGATGAGGATAATTAACCCTAACCAAGCCAGGACATATTCCCGTGGAAAACACATTTGCTCAGCAGTACATCCCCAAGAGGGACTGTCCAAAGATAACCACGAATTGCAAGATGTGACCAGCTGCAGAAATCTCCCTGCTGCAGAACCCCCCTCCCTGGCCTTGCCAGGTGCTGCCTTCACCTGCACCACCAGCTTGTGCTGCACCCCTAAAATACAAGTGTGGCTGGGTAAAATTTCCTCTTTGCTTTTTGTTTTTATTCCTCCTTTCGTTTGTTTATTTGTTTAAATATTGCTTAACAAACTTGGAACTGAAATGCTAATATTTCTGCATAGAAATCAGGTCTGGATGTGACAGAGCAATTGGAAGGAAGGAGGAGAGCTGGGACCTAAACGGGAGGAGGGCTGGTGGGTGCTGGGGGCTCAGCACCACTCCGTGCTGCCCCCCCACAGCCTGGGTGCTAATCGGCTGAGGAGAGGGATGATCCATCCCCAGCCAGGACTGGCACTGGAAACCACTCTGGCAGTGGCTGGAGGTGGTTTCCAGCTCTCTTGGGCTGAGCTCCACGCACAGACTAAGCCACTAAGGAGCTTCCAGAAGAAGGATGGAGGCTGTGAGGAGGAGCAGCAGCCAAACCACGCGGGCGCCGGTGCCTGGGGCTGTGCTGGGGCTGCTGATCGGCCCCCAAGAACAGGCAGCGTGAGGCAAAGCACTGAAACCAGGGAATAAAGGCACTTCCAATCCAGTGACTTTGCCCAGGGCACTCCCAGAACAGGTTTCTATTGAACCATTAATTACCAAAATCAATGCGTTACTCTTCTGTTCCTTGCTCCGCTAAACAGTTATTTTATCATCAGTTATAGCCCCTCATTTGTATGCATTTCGTGTTTAACCATCACCAGCGAGCTGCAGACCACGTCTTACCCTGCTGCCTGCTGCCCTGAGCTCACTCCCCATGTCCTGGAGCTGCCAGCCCCGGGGACAGAGGTACCAGAGCCTGGGCAGTGTCTGGACTTCTGGACACCGGTCTGTAATGGGAGCCTCTGGGCAAGGACCAAGAATCCCTCAGGGATTACTCTGCCTGTGCTCCTGTCCTGCTGATTCCTGTCACTGAAGATTTAATGAAGTCCTGAAGCACAGAGTTTTAACGTCGCTTCCCAATCTCTGTAGCCGGTGGCAACTCCAGATCTGGTGTCCAGTCCCCCCTGTGTCTTGATAAATT
The DNA here is from genome assembly GCA_024611195.1 of Ceyx melanurus. Lineage (NCBI taxonomy): Eukaryota > Metazoa > Chordata > Aves > Coraciiformes > Alcedinidae > Ceyx > Ceyx melanurus. Next base: position 4,570 of record JANHGL010024464.1, on the reverse strand, counting down.
CTGTGCTCACAGACATCAAGCAGCAGCAGGGTCCATGGCTCATCCCTCAGAGCAGCCTTTCTCCTTGTGCTGGCTCTGTATTCACTGGTGTCCTGCTCCACCAGGATGGAGAGTGGAGCTCTCTGCTTCTCCCTTTGTCCCAACCTTCATTTTACACCACGGTAAAGCTTGAAAGCTCCGATGCTCCCTTTGCCAGCTCTCCACGGGAATACTGCAGGTCTCAGTTCACAGCAGGCTCTCCCAGCCCCGAGCAGATAATGGGGGTGAAACTCTGGGGAGGTTGATGTGGGGTTGTTGTTGCTGCTCCTGATGCTGGAAGCTTGGATCAGCACTCTGGGACAAGAGGGTCAAACGGGTCCACGGGATTGATTGCAGTCAACCCATGGCACGTGGCACTGTGGGGAGTGGGACAAGGCAGCTCCCATTGTGAGTGAAGAGGGCAGCAGCTGAGACAACAGAGCTGGGGAACAGGAGAAGGAGCAGCATCTGAAAGTCCTTCTGCCTCACAACTGGTGCTGGGCTGCCAGGCAAACACAAACACCAGTACCCTGTGGTGTTCAGTCACCCTGACACCTGCCAGCAGCCCCACACACTGGCTCATGGTCTCGGGCTGGATAATTTCCTATGGGCTGGATAATTTTCCTATGCAGTCTGAGCAGAAGGAGGGACCAGCACAGGCAGAACTGGCTGGTGTGTGCTCCTCTGAGTCAGACACCCTGGCAGCATGCAGCAAGCTGTCAAATGTCAAAATATGGCAATTATGAGATGCTAAAAGCTCTGCTGGACTGCGAGCGATGGCCTCTCGGATAACAGGGCTCAAGGGGAACATTGTCATCATCTGCTCTGACCCTCCACATTGCACAGACAAGCCCTGGACTGCTCCAGACCACCTGGACACATCTGGTCTGCAGCAAAGCTCTGGGGAGGGGGGACAAGGCAGCCCTGGGAGCTCCGAGGGTTAGTGAACACCACTCACTGTACTTGGCACCTCGGCCGCAGCGTGAATTGGTCTCAGCACTGCCACCATAGATTAGTGGGGCTTTGTAAGACATCTTTGTGTCTGGTTTCCATCCTAGCCCACAAGATGCTGCTCTGCAAATAATTGCCTATGGGTTCTCAAAGTCAAATCTCAGAGCAAACAGGCGGTGGCTGCTCTGCTGTGCAGTCAGACAGCCAGAGTCCATCCTGCCCATGCTCCCCACCACCAACCAGCACCCACCCAGCACTGCGAGCCACCTGCAGCCCCCCGGGCATCTGGGCAGGCACCCAGGGACCACCCGCTGCTGGCAACAGCCTTTGCTTGCTCTGTATTGTGGATTCATCCTGTTTCTAGATGGCAATGCTTTAAAAGAGGGAAAACTGAATTGGAATTGAGAGGCAGTACTGCTGCTCTCCTTCACCCACGTGCTGCTCCAGCTTGTCGCACCGCTGGCAGGGGCTGGTGGCAGCCTGGAGCAGGGCTCCCTCTCCTTCCAAGCTGTGGCAATAGCCCCTTCATGGACAGCTTGAGAAACAAGGATTGTGGTCCCCTCTTCTCTATTTACAGGGCAAGACAACTCACTTGCCTTTAGTATTAAATTTGCTTCCTATTTACTTTAAATTATGGTTTCAATAAGCTGTTGCAAAAAAGCCAAACCAAACAACAAGCCAAACCTCTAGGCCTTTTCTCTGAGGTGGGGACACTTCAGACCATACACTGGAAGCAAGTTGTAGTGCCTGATGTTCAAGTATAAAACAAACACACCAGGGGTTTATACAAGCACGAACAAACTATTAATTACAATGGCCCCTTCAGATGATGTTATCACAAAAAAAATAAAACAGGAGCCAAGAAATTGCAGAGCTAATAATCTGAAAGTGTTGCCACATTTAAGGACTGTGTTTAATTCCGTGCACAATAAAGACAAATGGATAGATAGGCTGGCACTGAGGGGAGACAGCAGGGAAGTAGTGATCAAGGGAAAGAGGAGGAAAAGCAGATTCAGCTTTTGCTGTACAGTTTTCAGGATGACACCAGGAGCTGCAGCGTGTCCTCGAGACACCCCTGGCCCTGCAGAGCTCCAGATCCACTGCAGCTCTGGGGGGCAGGCGCAGAAACGCCGCTTCCCAAACTCTGCCTCGCTTCAGAGTTATGTTGGAGGTGCCGCCTTCCCTGGGTGGGCAGCGCCTTGCTGAGCTCCCACTGTGCAAAGGCAGCTGAGGAGGAGGCTGGAGCAGCAGCCCCAAGAGCCAGTGCACCCTGCCTGTGTCCCACTGCGCACTGTCTGCGCCCCACCGCGCGCCAGAGCTGCTGCCAAGCGCCCAGCATAGAACAATGCTCCTGCTGCTGAGAGCAACCAGGGTGTTCACCTGGAGCAGGTGAGCCTGGGGCAGAGCAGGAACACTCCTCAGAGCTGTTCACCTTGGCAGAGCTGCTTCTGGTTGCTCTGCCCTAACTGCACACACGCCAACAGAATGCCACGCTGCACTGTGTGCCCGGGCAGGACGCGGTGCTCTGCGTGGCTCTGCACTGCTGCAGTGCAATGAGCAGTGCTGGGCTGGGGCTTTGCTCCTGGGGAGGACTGCACAGCCTCTCGGACATGCTCTGGCTTTTTCTGCAATGTTGCTTTCCCTTCTGATGCCAGAGTGGCTATGGAAGAGGGCCTGCCATGCTGCTGACCACTCCTGATGCACCTCTGCAGAGCAACCCAGGATGGGAAGCACTGGATCAGGATGGGAAGCACTGGATCAGGATGGTCTCTACTCACCTCATGCCTCCATCACTACCCTCTCAAAGGGGGTGCAATGGGCAAGGTGAAGGAGCTCCACCACCATCCAGCACTGACTCCTCCACACAGTTACAGGGATGGGCATCATTTCTGGATGCCTGTTGGTAGCTGCAGCTTGGCATCATGCACACCAAACTGCTACTGCCCTTCCTGGGCTTGGATGCAGGATCATCCTCCAAACAGATGATCCAATATGTATTAATGGGTGCTTGCTTGGGTTTTTGAAGTGTCTCTGCCTCCCTGTTCATTCCCAGCACTGTGGCTGGAGGCTGAGGAGGGTCAGGCTGCCCTGGGGACCCCCCAGCCCTCCTGCAGCTCCCTGCTCAGACAGGGCACTCCCTGACGTGGCTTCTCTGTTTCCTGCTCTGCGCATGAGAGCAGTCCCTGGCCACTGGGCAGGACATCTGGCTGCTGGTTTATGGCAAAGGCCAGCTCTAAACCCTCACTGGGAAAATGTGCTGTACTAATTGTTCTTAACTGCCTGCTTCAGACAAGCTCTTTATTTTCAAAGGATACATTTTATAAATTTGTGAATTTGCATGTTGCCAAAATCCCCTTGTGGTTTATTTAAATCCAGATTATCTTGTTTATTCCTTCAGTCACAGCTGTCATTTATCTCTGTGTAGGCAGCTCGCTCACGATGTTGCAGGTTTCCTGCAATCCCTCTCAAAAGGAGCCTTTGTTAACTGTATTTTCACATTCTCAACAACAGGGAAAAAAAAGTTCACAGCAACTCCCAGGGTTTGCAGAACCACAAAGAAAGGCGTGGATTTGCACAATCACTCTCCAAAAGAGGTGATGGCCAGGTGCTGCAACAGTCACCTGCCCGTGGAGCTCATCTCTGATGCTCCTCAGGGTGGAGCAAACATCTGCTTTTGTCTTCTGAAAAGACAAACACGAAGTAATTTTCCTTTTTATTATTAACACATTCCTGTATAATTGCTTGAGCTGTCAACTGTGACCTGCCAGTAATTCAGCAGGCGTGGGACTTTCAAGGGGAGAACGGCATTGCAACTGAAGACTGCAATACGCATTAAAAGCAGAACCTATTTGCTGTAAGCCCCCAAGTCAAATCTCTTGTTGAATTTGTTCAAACATAAATTTACAGCTGAATTTACATAGGTTTAATGTTTTATAATCTTTTTTTGGTCTGTGAATCTATATTCGAGACTGAGTGCATTAGCTTAGAAATATTGTGCTTAACGCTGAAAATAATTTTAATCTCTCTAAAGTCCAATCCTTTGCACATCACTAAACCTCAGAATCCAATCCCTTCTAATAAGGGACACAAAACTTGCATCTGTCGCCGCCTAACAGATTCACACTGATCTAATTCGAATGGCTTGCACATGTCTGTTAAAAAACATTAAACGCAAACTGTAAAGCACTTGCAGAAAAGTGGGTGCCAGATCAGATTGGGGCTAAAGCAAAACAAATCTCCCCCAGGAGACTCACGGGAAGAGATTAATGGTTTGGAAGCTGGTGGCTGTGGGAGAAGGGGGTGCCTTTTCTGCCACTTGAGCTTTGCTCTTCCAAGATTCCATGCCCAAAGGAAGGGCTGCCTGGACCACTGGTTTCCCTCTCCAACACAAGCAGCTTCCCCTTGCTCCAGAGTTTGCAAGGCCACTGGTGTCACTGTCCCGAGGGGCAGCTTGAGGCTGTGAGGACACCTCCCAGCTCCATGCCATCCACATCCCAGCAGAGCTTCTCCCCAGCACCTCAGGACTCAACAGCCAGAGTGGGGTCAGCCCTGGCTCCTGCTGCAGCAAGGGAGCTGGGAGCAGCCAGGGGCCGGGGGGCAT
>JANHGL010024463.1:0-12494 GCA_024611195.1 Ceyx melanurus | reverse complement strand
ATTTATATTATATATTCAGCTAGGGGACTGTCAAAATGTTAGCAGAATTCTAGAGGAGGAAATTTTAGATGCTGTGCAATTTTAAGAGCTGCAGTTGTACAAAATTAATTCTTTTCTTTTTATTCATGACTTTAAAATCATGCAGACTGGTCAGTGTGGATTTGAGCGTTGACACTGAATAATATTCAAGCAACATGCTAGTGATTTAGGCAGGCAATTTCTAGCAGCTCTCTAGGAATTGCCACTTTCTCTTTTGAGATTTGTAAAATATTTTAAAGGATGGAGAACATTGATCAGCTGTGTTGATTAACTGTATTGCATGTGCTTTCTAAACCCCAAACTCCTCACACTTCATCATCATTCATTCAGAAAACATATGTTGAAGTAAATATTATTTTACATTGTAATACACATTAAAAACATAATTACTACAGCTACCATGTTATAATTTTGTATTTCTTGCATTAAGATATTAAATTGTTTTGATAGTTGTGTTAAAAATAAATATCTAACTTAATGCCAGCATATCTTCAGTTAGATTCAGTGAGCACAAATTCTTCAAATCACTGAAGCACAAATGGAACTTTGGTACACAAACAACTACACTTTTACTGAGTGTTCACACAAATATTATGTTCACATGTTGTTCACATAAATATTAACTTTAATGGGATTTAGGAACACATTTAAAATTAAGTACATATTTCAATGCACTCATGAATGTGGATTGGATTATGCATTATAAATACCTAAATATTCTGAGGTTTTTTGACCTGCTGGCTCTTTTGAGCCACTTAATATCCTCAGTGGCTCTTTGTTTCTCCCCAGGTTACAGAATTTAGGAATAAAGCAGATTTGCCTTATAGCTCAGTTTGTTTGGTAAGGTGGACCCAGAGATTGCCTTAACAAATATATAATGTCTGAGACATCTGAAATACCAGCCTCACTGTTGCTAGGGATTAAGCTGAACAATATCCTTCCTCAGGTAACTGAATTATCCACAGTTTTTTTGTGGGTTTTTTTGGACTGGTACTGAAAATTAAAATGAAATTACAAATGTGACAACAATTTTTGGGTGGTCTGTCATGAGGCCCTATTTCTGTGATGCAAAACTGTAAGTACTTTCCCTTGCTTTTCCTCCCATCCTCTGGCTTTTATGAGTTGATAACTAGTGAACCTCTATTTACTGTTCTTCCCATGGTCCAATCAATTTTTATTTCAGCCTGTAACCTATCCAGTTTGGATGGGAATTTTTCAGTCAGCTCTAAGCTCTTGGAATTAAGAGGTTTATAAAGGCAGTGCTGTCACAGACAGAAAAAACTCCATCCTGTTGCCCATGGAATAAACTGCTACTTGCATCATCTTGACTGGGATTAGGCATTGGGGTCTTGGGCCTGTGAAGTACTTATCATCCCCAGGGGCCCAAGCTGTGTGTGGCACAAGAAGTTTGTAAAACACTCAATTAAAATTCAAATTACTTCAGAATGTGTTAAATTAGATGTGCCTTTTGTCTGAGGAGACTTCTGGTCCAAGAAAGATGCTATGGTGAAGTTTAACTGCTTAGTCCTGTGTATTGTTTGTACTTTAACAGATCCTTCTTTATCTGTGCTATCTTGTAGAAAGTAGCATCCTTGTATACTGCTTTTTGAGAGGGGAGATATTGTCTGTATTATTATGTGCTTAGGTTTTTACCACAAAGATGGGCATGTAAAACATAAAAGCTTTCATAATAACACTTGATCTGTAAGCATTATTGGACTTGAAAATGCACAGTTGGGCTGCAATGTTCAAGACTAATGAAAGCTTTGAGCTTTTTTGGTATCTTTTACTACAGGAATTTCTATGTCTACACTTCAAATATGTATTCTATACACTCTAAAGATTGTTCTGATAACACACTTAAAGATTAAATCACCATAATCATCATTTTTATACAAGGCTTACCAAATAATTTCAGTGTGTCCATAATAACCCTGTTCCTACAGTACCCAGAATGTCCATGAATGAACTGCAAGTAATTGAAAAATCATTGCCACTAAAATTTGTGGATGACAAAGACTGAGAGAATAATAAACATTTATGGGGACAGGTAAATAATGCAGAGTAACTGCAATTGCTTAGTAAATTAGACCTATTGAAATAAAATGTGCTACCACTGAAAGTTAGAACACGTGTTCCACATCTGAAATGGGAATCTACAGCTATGATTTATTTCACCAAATACCAGACAGCTACAGAGTAAATGTCAGCATCTGAGCTAGGTACTTTAGACTTCCTTTATGGATAATGTGGAGAAAAATTGACACATTTTTACTGTTATCTGAAGCTTTTTAGAAGCCTGCTTTAGGAGACTAGAATGTACACCCAGAGAGCACCTATTTTTCTTTGTCAAATAGAAGGGTAGCCCAAATATCTATATTCAGTCAGATGAATCTCATCTAGATTATCTGAACAGAAATAGAAAACGTGTTCTTCTCTGGCAAAGAAGTCTAATGTGACCCTTAAATCTACAAGAAGGGAATTAGTAGCTAGAGGAATGTCAATAAAAATAATTCACACTATTGCCTGTAATATATAATGTGTAAATACTGTGATCTTTGAAAAGGATACTTATATATGTGTGTTTAAAAAAAAAAATAATCACAGAAAATAATATCTGAAGCAGAATTATAATGGATAAAAGTGGAGTATGGATCTGACAGAAATGCAATTACTGTTTTTGGTGTGCAGAATTGTGAGCCTGATAGATACTTGCAATTGTAGAGGGTGAGAACCCTCTCTTACTTTATACTTTACTACTTAATTGAACTTCAAATGTTGTTGGGATAAACTTATCTTAGTCCCATTTAATTTTAATAAATTCAACTGACTTCTTAAAGTGGGCTTAATGTTCTGTTTATCAAAAGCATCTCATTTTAATAATTACCCACAGTTATTTTGATGCCTCTTTTTAAATTTCTGAGTAATTATTGTAATGTTGTAACTAAGTTGGATAAGGTAAGGTTAGTCATACTACCATGTGAAGGTGCTTGGTTTTTTACACTAATTGTACACAGGGTCTGAGGAAATCTTCATCTTGATTTGAATGCCTAAGTGGAGCATTAAAGTTGAAGGGTGTGAACAAAAGCTAAATTTTCCAATACCTTTTAGAGTATTACTAGCCTGTGCAGTTCTTCTGCACTCCCAGACACCAGAGTCAGTAATCCATGAAGAGCTGATATTGATTATGAGAGCTAATGCAGTCTGCCTAATACTGAGCAATGTACTGCACTGCTGCATTTGGCATCCAACAGCACTGTGTCTTTATTTTAGAATTTTTTACTTTAGAATTTTATTTTACTTTATTTTACTTTATTTTTAGAATTTTCGACTTTAGATTTCAAAATTAAGTTCAGAAGTCAGTTTCATTCTCTCCCTATAGCCTCACAACAAATGCAATATTGCTTTTGTCTGCAGACAGAGTAGCTTCAGAATTGCTGTGTGTCCCATCCATGCTCTTCAGAGCCATATGACAGAAAACACATCTTCTCTTGACAGCTCAGCTTCTGGTGAGGACAGCCTTATGCAGGTTGGAAAGGGTAGTTGAATGGACATTTATAGAGCTGGTATTTTTCATGGGGCAGGAGAGCTTTTGAAACTTCAGAAATCACTTGTGAATCTTGAATCATCACAGAGCCCTCTGCACTGATCATTTCACATACGAACAGTTCTTAATGAAGAGTGAAGGTGAGGGAAGGCAAGTGAAATTCTCAGCTGAAGCTTTAGGCTTCTATAAACCACAGCTCTCATAATAGATGAGGAGTCCTTGATTCTGAGTCTAAACTTCATCCAGTATACAAATATAGCACAGGTTTCAGAGTGGAGTCAAACTCTAGTGCCATATTTTGCTTCACAATAACCTTTGCTTCCAAGTGAGTATATATTTTTCTTCAGCTATACAGTCTTCTATCACAAAATGCTGTCTCATCACAAAACTCTGGCTTGAAAGTTGAGTAAAATTATAGAGGGAAATGAGAAAGACTTCAAATGTTTTATAAGAGATGACCTCAGATATTTTGGGAAACTGCTCAAGTGTGCTTTCTCTTGCTGTGTCTCTACCTGCATGTACCTGTTGATTGATTGGCAGGCCCTCATACCCTTCTTGCTCTGAAGCACTCAAGTTACAGATTCAGTTTAGGTGCAGTATTGCAGCTTTCATATCACATTTTCTCACCAATATTTTTCTTCATTTTACTTTTAAAGCTTCAGATCTGCAATATCTTCTACTCTGTTGATACTTGCATTTTTCAGACAAGTGTAAAACAATGAGTTACTGAGTTTACTAGAAACATATGTTCAGTAATTGCTACACTTTTAAATAGAATTGGAAATATAAAATTGTTGTTTATGCTTACAGAGCATTATGTATCACAGATCTGTTTTCAGTACCAGCTCCCTTCATCCTAAAATCTCAAAACAAAAAAGGATAAAGACCATGAATCCAGAGAGGGCTGGGAGATTATTGGTCCAAAAGCCACTCCTTTCTCTACCTGGGTATGAAACGAGTGTTGACTTAACCCTATGCACTAGTGTAAAGGTTGGAGGAAACCCCAGACTTGCACTGCTTCATTTTGTTAATGAAATGCTAGAATCAATGGAAAGCAACTGAAAAGACTGCACAAGAAAGAGAAAGATTAATATTGTGTTAATGAACACTTGAACATCCTTCATCCATCAGTCCCACTGTGTGCAAAGTGAGTCCTAATGATACATCTGTCATTGGCCTGGAACTTGGTGGATAGTTGTTTTTCTTTCACTTATAAGTCTGGCCCATTTCCCATGTTTCTGAGGTTTTAGCTGTAAGGCATGTTACAGAAATACTGAGAACTATACTTGGGCCACTGGGAAAAAATAAGTTAAAATGTATTTTTAGTAGCTCCTAAAATGTAAAACTTCACAGATACCATTATTAGCATCTTACAGGCCAGATTTATTTCTTAGATCATTCAGTGAGCAGCACCTGATCTACAAAGATGTTTTAGAGACAGATTGTTACAGGTTAACAGGCTGAGTTCAGAAATTGTTGTAGTGCCATAAAAACTATGGCATTAACAACATCTATTGAAGCTAACAGATTCAGTCTAAGTCTGTCACAAAGCTGTAAAAGAGCTGGATATGTACATTAACTGTGCTGATAAAAATTCTACAGTATGAGCTTGTTTGTCCTAACATTCACCTTATGCTTTCTGATGGCAAATTCAGGTATATACAAAATTATTTCCAGGTGATCTTTTTGATCAGATAACTCATTGTAGGAGGAGTACATGGACAAAATGCAGTGGGGTCAGGCTGCCCTCCTTCTAGGGTCCTACAGAGTGGTGGGGCAGCTGACACCAATCTTGATTTAATCCTGATTTAATCATCCCAGGGATACACAGAGGTCTGCTGTTTCATAGGGCAGATGGAAAGACAAAACTGCAAATTAAATGTGTGAGTGCTGATTCTCACTGTAAATATTTTCTTATTGAATTTATTGTAAATAAGGAGCAGTGGAATAAGAAAATTATGCAGTTCTAAAGAGATGCAGATTACAGGATTCTTAACAGAGGTACTCCCAAATCTGATGGGTATCAAATCCTTGGTTACATTTTCACATAATTTCCCTGTTCAACTCCAGGCCTCTAATTTATTTATTTATTTTTTTTTTGAGAATTATATTTAAAATATTCCTAAAAAAAAAAATTGCACTTACAAAGCTCTTTTGTGAATACCAGGGCCTTTTCTAAGGAGGGAGAATGAACTGCAGTGTCTTAAAGGCCAGATTTTTAAAGGCATTTAAGTGCTTATAGCAACAGAAATTGAATATCTAGTTGCTTTTGGAAATCTCTCAAGATGCTCAACTGTGTTTGTAGATGCTTTAATAACTTTGTTCCAAGCAGTTTGCCTAAGGTGCAGTTAGTCATTGCTAAGAGTGTTGAAAAGGGAAACTTTCTATGCTGCTATAGCCATTAATCATTTCTGCCTTCTTTATGACAAAGTGATGGGAAAATGTAACTGTTTATAGAATCTGATGGAATAGGAAAGAAAGAGCAACAAGTTCCAAAAGGAAACCAAAGTTCAGCTTTTTCTGAATAGTAGACTACTGCAAGCTCATGCTTATAAATGTAATGGATGAAGGTAGACTCCCACTGTTTTTAAAGTCTCTATAATCACCACATGGTTAATCAAAATTACTTGCAAAATCCTTTCTATGGTGTGATTGAAGATCTATGAAGTATTAGGTGGCAGGGCTTTGAGAGAATTCTCTTTTCTGATTTATCATAGTTGCAAACCTAGTATCTGGTATGAGTCCTTAATCTTTCCAAGTTTGCATTCATTTTTCTTGATGCCATCTTGCTTACTTATAAACACAGGGTGAGTATGAATGCCAGGTGAATTTTTTTTTTAATGTATTTACAAAAAATAGTGGTACAGTCCCCACAAGTAATTTTTGTCAATGTAATCATTTTACTCTGTCAGCATTATTGTATATTCTGTTTACTGTTTTTCTCATCAAATGCTTCTGTTTCCATTAACCAGGATGCTGAGAAATTGGCTGGTGAGGAGCAGGCTTGGAAAGAAGTCAAAGATGCTGTAAATGAAGCAAATTATCCAAAATCTAAAGAAGGTATCCTTTCAATGACAGGATACAGTCTGTCATTCAGTTGTGAAAACAACCCAGAATGCCCCCAGTATGCTGTTCATCTTTTCAGATTTATTTCCAGAAGTTTTACACTTGTTGCTTAAAAATATATTTAAAATTCATCTGATGTTTAAACCATGTAATATTCTTAATTGTATTAATAATAATAGAATCTCTGATTGCTTGGACTTGAGCTGCTTCATGGTAGTGTTAGCAGGTAGCTAGCATGGGAAGGGGTATTTTGGCTCATGTTTAGACACAACCCACCACTTCAAATAAATCCTCTATTAAATTAAGCTTAATCTGAAACATTATTCAATTCTTTGTTCCATTACTCCCATTGTGAACATTTCCAAGTTATCATTCTTTGTGCAGCAATGACAATAACAAGGACATAATCACAGTAAGGTTCATTGCAAACATTATAGAAACATTATAATAAGTTATAATAATAATATATAATAATTGATAATTAAGCAAATTGAAGGAGATGATCTTGCACTAATAAACAGAACTGAAGCCTAATGGCCATCATGTAGATGTTAAATCTAATTAAAACAAATTAGTGAATAGCAACATCCAAGAAAAGATGAGCAGAAGAGAGGTGGAGATTTTTAGTAGAAGACTATGTGTATATTGATCCCTCTCTTGTCTTATTCTAGTCAGTGGAATTTTACTTTAAATTTTAATTTAACCCATAGTATCAGGATGCCATACAATTTTCAGGAACATTTTCAGTACTCCTTTTCAACAGCATAAAAAACAAGTTTGCAAAGTGATAGTCCAGACTAGGGAAAAAAAAAATAAATCAGAATATTTACTGTAGAACACACAAATAGAGTTTATTTCTTTCTAATGCATAGATTAATTTATTAGCAAAAGGGAAGCATTAATCTCATCTAACTTCAATGTTTGTATAACTTCTGGTCTGTCTTAAGTTCCTCTGTAGTCACTGGTTTGAGAGAGACAATACTGGAGTAGATCACACATTCAGTTCTATTTCAGGGCCCATATTTTAACCTTAAACTTAAATTATAGATATGCAACATGCAGTTGCAAGAATTTTTATGCCAAAAGCATGGAGCCAGAATACTGGCCATACTTAATGTCTTAAGTATGTATTGTTCCTATATCTGAAGGGTGGGTTTCAAGTAGAAGGGGTCTCATCAGTTGCAATGTGAGTGGATGAGAGGTAATGGAAACAAACTGGAACACAGCAAGTTTCACCTCAATTTAAGGATGTCACAGCCCTGGAACAGGCTAGAGACTTTCAAAAACCCATTGGGATCTGTTCCTGTGTGGCCTATCCTGGGTGATCCTGCAGCTTTCACCATATAGCACTTCTGCTATTAGATGCTGGTGAGTGAACAAAGCAGTGTAATGAGAAGTAAAAGCAGAATAATACTATGCATCAGCTAAAAGAGTCATCTTTCAAGAATGTCAGTGCTTTCTGCTTTCTACAAAAATTGTATCAAGTGGAAATAATATCCCTCCTTCTTCTGTTTGACTGTCCTTAATCAGTTGTAAAGAATACATGGATGTTTGCCAGAGATATAAAGGTTAAGGTGCAATTTTATAATAACACATTCCTTCCCTTATATGGTTCTTCTAATCCAAGGGCAGGAGAGCAATTCACAAATAATTAGTTTAGCCTTGTAACAACCATGCTATAAATCCTAGCCAAGACACATAGTGGCTGGATTCTTAAATTTAAGTATGTAAATATTCCCATGTCCAGGAAGGACAAGTTACTTCATCACAGGATTATTGTTATATATTTAAATCCATTGTTGAATTGGGGTGAACAGTATTTTCAGTAATGTGAAGAAATCTGCTGAATTCCTTGAGCTGGTTGTATGGAAAGGACTGGGATGCAAATAATTTTAGTACTTCTATTTTTTAAAATTGATTTATTCTTACTGGTGCACATGGTATCTCTTATTTTTTTGTGTTTAGACTGCTTGTATTCTGGGACTCCCATAAGGTCCCAGATGACAACACACATTTAAAATCTGGGAGTATCAGTATTCAGCTTAGGTGTAGTCAGAGAGAGAAGAATCTGGTCCAAAGATAAGTCAAACCAGTGTAGAATATAATGAAAATGAGTGATTTGGAGTAAGGAATATCCAACTAAAGAGAATGAAAGCTCCAGCTTACTCTTTCTCTCTTCCAAACACACAAAAAAACTCTTCTTGTAGCATTGGAGGTAAAAATATTTTTTTTGCTGCCAAGATCCTTAAGCCTGAGCTGCAGTCAGGCATCAGAACTATGATGCTTTTGTTTCTCATGCATTAAACAGGCATCTGTACATGAAAAAGAAAAAAAAAACAAACCCAAAACCTCTTCACAACTGTTTCAAGGAGAAAATTAATTACAAGGAAAAGTTGATATTTCCTGAGAATTCTAAAGCAGATCTTGGACAGCTTAAAAGTATGGGCTTTTATTTTTATATATATATATATATATATAAAAATTTCTTATTTTTAGCTCCTGAAACATATTGTTGAGACATATTTCTGTGGGTTTTGTGTAAGATTTGGAAGAGTATGTTAAGTAACTAAAATTTTTCAGCAGTTACATTAAAAGAAATATTAATCTTACTATGTTATGTATTAAAATATCCTTTCATTTTCATCTTTTTTTTTTTTTTTACCCTTTATTGCTGAAATACTGACTTCTTTAGAAATTGTTTTGCTAAATGTAAACTAAGCATAGTTACCCAAGCTGCCACTTCTGAGTCCAAGTATGTTTTCAAGAATCTCAGCAGAGTGGCATGATGGCAGCTTTTTCACTTTGATGCCTTGTAGCTCTTAGTCTTTGCTAACAACATTTAGGACTTGCATTTTTGTTTTCTTAAAGATATTTCTTTAACTGAGGCTAATAACAGAGTGGGAACAGGTTCTGACAAGATGCCAGAACCTCTTGAACAGCAATATGGGTCGTCTTCCAGACACAAATATCTATCAGCTGAAAATGCTGGACTGTGCCATGGATGCCTGTGTTTACCTTGAATCCTGGGAAGAAGCTTTGACTTATGGCAGCAGGACTCTGGGACCATACAGGTAAGAGATGCCATTGGTTCAACTGTTTCCAAAGGTGGGTGGGAAGAGAGGGCTGCCTTGTTAAAAAGTTGGATGGATGCTTCTTAATGTTTTTATTTCTTGCTGTACATCTTGCCTTCCATTCAGGTTAATAGATGAGGCAGAACTATTTTGCTTCCACAGTCAGACTGAGAGCAAATAAAATGGTAATAGGAACTATAATAATAAATTATTATTAGCTCCTTACTGTTTCATGTGTTCAGATGCTGTCCCGTTCCTGATCAGAAGCTGACTTTTTGGTTCACACTACTTTAACACAAGGGTATCAGTGTTTTATGCTGAGCTAGGTCATGCCTGAGGACAGTATCTGACTCTGTTTGCTCTCTACATAGAGCTTACAGAAGGAAAGAAAAGAAAAAGAGAAATTTATAAATATATATTATAATTATATATATTATATATATATATAAAGTCATTGATGCTGCATGACTGTTTATTCTTTGAAAGTCTTTTTTAGAGCATCCATTTCTTTTCTGCTGGTTCTTCTACACCTTGTGATCTTCCAGTATGAAGTGTGTTGTTGAGAAGTATGAGAGGCAGGCTAGTGTGAATAAGATATGCTGCTGTGAATATCAACATCTCTGCTTTCACATCTTCCCTAATCAAACCAGGATGCCATCAGTATCCAGCATTTTGCCTGAGGAAATATCAACTGGCAGCCTGTTTCTGAATAAAATTCTGGTCTTTACTTGGGGAAAAAAACCACAGCATTTCAGAGCTTTCACTATCAATTAATTAGTGAGAAATCTGCATAGGCTGTAGTGCACCAGAGCTTGGTGTTCATAATAACCACTGCCTCTCATAGAAGAGGGCAGAAGTGTCTAAAAATTCTCACATTTCTTCAGGGTGAAATTCACATCATGCATGTCCCACTTAACCTTTCAAATAGGGCTTATGTAGTACTGCAGCAGTACATGCTTCCTACCAGCCTTCTACTGTGTGGCATGCTCCAGATGAACAGAGTACTCTCTTTAAATACTCCCTTATTCAATATATATTAAAAACCCAAAACCAATCAACCAACCAAACAAAAAAACAACAAAAAAAAACACAACTACAACCAAAACATCTTCTTTATTATTATTATTTTATAACTTCTTAACTCTTCACAACTGAAAACTGATTATTTTTCTACAGACATTTCTGAGAGCAGAGATTAGAACAATACCAATTGAAATTTGACCATGTAATTTAATAAAGTTTTCTATGTTGTGCTTGCTAAAGTGTAATGTAGTTTTAGAGCTGCTTACTGTGGGAGTTTGGAGATTAAGGAAAGGATTTTACTGGACAATTAGTATCTCTTAAGGAATGTTATTTGCATGAGATGTTTGACCTTTTTTGCACCTTGAAGAGCTTGTCCTTGCTCTCTATTCAACCAAAAGCATTATTTAAGATATTTTCAGTTGCTTTTTCTTGATGCCTTCAAGTTATCACTGCAAGCTTTGACACACCTGAAACAAAATCCTCAGTTTCTCATTACAACAAATTGTGCCCTAAGCAGCAGGAGAGCAAATCCTAGGAAATCTTTTGGGATGCATTGAATTTCTCCTGTTGAATCAATCTACTGCTTGGCTGCTCCTGCAGTTTCATTATAGCTATCTATTCTGCTTTCCTCACCTCTGGAAAAAGTATTCATAAAGTTCTCCACAGGGAATCACCTGACAATTCAAGCAGTCCATATAAATAGGAAATCATTGTTACAACTTTAAAGGCTCTAGAGATTTGGTCAAAAACATTTTTAATTTCAGCTAATGTGTTTATTGTGCATTTTCCATTTCTTTAGCAGCAGGATTAAATGTCAGGGCTGTGTGACACACTGTATTAGTAATGTATGTTTTCATTATGGTGCTTGCTGGCTTCTTCAGAATTATATAATTGGCAGAGACAGATGGATAAACTGCATAAGACTGATTTGTCATACTGAATACCAACCTCCATGCTTGAAGTAGTGATGATAACACACGAGGAACATAGTTTAGGACCTCTCCAATATTTTTAGAACTTCCAAAAGAAGGGGTGAGATGGCAGCTGTCAAGATGAAATGCTGCCTTGTCCTTTTGTGCTGAACCATAACTGTTCATTATTTGTTAAAAATCTACACCGTGCACTTTCAGCAGCCTACACCAACTGTATCTCTGCAGCTTTTCTTGTATATGTCACAGCAATTGTCTGTCTGTCCAAGATCTTTAACAAAACTTAAGACATTTGTCTAAGTGAAAGCTGTGGCACATCACAGTCGGCACTCAGCAGCTTGCAAAAATAAACTTTTCTTTCAAAAACCCTCATGAGCCTTAAGCACAGAGTAACAGAATATCAGCAAGAGGTGTTCCTTGGGTTTGTTATGTCTCAGCATATTCATAATGGGCTGGCTGCTGCTTGTGAAGCATTGGATTCAGAGATACTGAGTGCACAGACTTCCCTTAGGTTACCTCTGTGGAAGGACCCCAGCATTTAGCCCTTAAATTCCAGAGAAAGAACATATGTCTTGGAGATTGGATGTGGATTATTTTTCCTCTTATGTTAAATATTCAGCACTTACACTGCAGACAGAGTGAAATGTATGCATCTGGTATAAAACTCTGCTTCCTATCCTCAGCTATTGCAACAAGAGTACTGGGAACAAAAGAAGTAGCCAAGTGACATCTCTGGAGACATTTAAGACCCGCCTGGATCTGTTCCTGGGTGACTTAGTCTAGGTGATCCTGCTCAGGCAGGGGGGTTGGACTAGATGA
>JANHGL010024462.1:24426-77129 GCA_024611195.1 Ceyx melanurus | reverse complement strand
AGAGCCCCCTACCGACACCCACCCCATCCTCCCCCAGGCCGGTCCTGGGCTCACGGACCCAGGCAGGATGGCGGCCCGTCCTGGCTCCCCGGCGTCTTGGCAGCAAACGCGCTCAGCCTTCCCCCGGGAGCACCCTGTAGCTCAAGCTGCCCCTCCAACAGCAAAGGTGGCCAAGACGGCACACCCCGAGGGGCAGCCTCAGGGGCAGGGACATTTTCCCCCTCCCCAGTCCACGGAGAAAGAACCTCGTGGAGTGGTGCACCTCCATCTCCCTGGGACGATGATGGGCTGGACCTCCCTTACACCTGCTGGCCTGAAACCCACTTCCCCAAGACCAGACCAGCCCCTCTCAGTGAAGAAATTTCCAGCTGACCCCAGAATCCAGGCCCCTCAAAGAAGATGCATCATGCATGAGCATTCATTCACCCAAGCAGATGTGCTGTGCTTGGATGCAACTGTCCTGAAGGAATTAGGATTCTCACAGATGCAAATGTCAGGGGAAGGCAAAGCAGATGGGCAAGCAGCTCCTTCTCCAGTCCTGGGGAAGGTAGATAAGAAGGCAGACAGTCTGCAGGGTGATTAGATCCCTTACTGGTCCCCAGCCTACCCAGCAAGGTGGGTGGGTGCCTTGTACCCACGGCTTTCCTCGCCCTGGTGGCTCAAAGCCAAGCTCAACAAAATGGGGTATGGTAGAAATGGATTAAAGGGAAACACTTCACTGGCAAGTCTCCTATGAAGAGTGAGGAGCTTGTACTGGTGATGTGCTAGCATGGGGCACTGCCTGCATGTGTGGCTGTTGAAAGCTGCTGCAATATAAATAAGTGCCACACAAACTGAAACTGCCCTGTGTGGTTGGAGGCCTCTGTGCAGAAGAGCCTCTGCACAGCTGCATATTCTTCAGCATCCCTGCAGACACAAACTGAGTTATACTTGCACAAGCCGTGCCCACATGTTTCTCTCTCTTGCCATGAAGGAGAAGGTCTTGTGGTAATACTACACCATTTGACCACCACTGTTAAAAGCAGCTTGTTCACCACCTCACAAAAGCAGCCAGGACCATATAGCATAGTAAGGTTTCCCCAGCAGCACCTCAGCCATAGAGGGTTTTCTGCTGTGCTGAGTGCAATCCAGGAACTGAAGGAGTTCAGTTAGTACAAGATTAAAATAAATCCCCAGCTGATCCTGGTGTATTGCATACTTATATTACCACCTTCTTTTAAGAGAACCATAGGTTCCAGAGACACACACTTTCAATCTTCATCTGGAGTTCCAGCAAATGCTGAAAACTCAGGATAGCTTCAGGTCAGCTACACCAAGGCTGTAAAGTGTCTGTTTCCTTCCTTCTGCTGAACAAATATTTTATGTTCAGCTTCCTTCCAAAAGGCAATTTTGTCCACCTATCCTCCATCTCCACTCTACCCTCTCTCTCCTACTAGTAAATGTGGTCGAGGACCACATGTGAACATTTTCACTTTGAAAACATTTGTTGCCACAATTTCCCCACTGTTCTCTGAAACCACTCAAGCACATAGCTTCCAGAGGAGAAGGGTAAGCCTTCTGAAGCTAAATAAGACTTGATAAGAAACACTGAAAATCTTGACCAAAATCAGATTCTGAAACCAGGATGAGGTTTCTTTTGGTGTGTGTGATGCAAGAGGCCAGGCTAATAAATCATTACCCTCCTGACCAGCCTTGCACTGCAGTATGGGTGAGATGTGCACCATGGTCTGGCATCCTTTCATTCTCTCAGAAGTACAAAGGGATGCCTGTGCAAGAGTGCTGCCATGGCAGCATGGGCCTTGGACTCCTGCTCAAACACAAGCCTCTTAATGTTTGATGCTGCCAGTATATGAGATCCTGCTCTAGCCCCATGTTAAGTCCATCAGCTGCCTTCACAGGCAGGAAACTCATGAGCAGAAGTGGGACAGAGATTGAGACCAAATCACATCTAGTTATATCCTTTGTGAACATTGTATTTCCAGCCATAACAGTGAGCCCACAAAGAAACACAGGAATGGAATGGCCGTTAGATAGACAACTCAATCTCCTCATCATACAGTACCTTTCATCCTGCTAAACTTAACTGTCTCTAACCAATAAAAAAAAATCCCTGTACTTAATTCCTTTTCTCTAATCTCTCGCTCTGCCTGTCTTCAAATTGTAAGAGGTCTTGAGTAAGGACTGTCACTTTTCTGGGAGTTTCATCCATTATGTGGCAGAAAGAGATGTCAGCATAACGCCAATTATAACGGAAAGAGGCATCTTTCCATTGTATAAAACAGATGAAAAATTTTCAATATGAAAAATGAAAGGTACCAGAGTTTTGGACAGGGGGCATAGGGGACAAGCATATAATAGCACAGGGAATATTTCTGTGCAGTCATCCATTAAATTACAGGCACTCATGCATGTATCATGCATTCTGCTAACTGTGCCTTGTGTGATAGCTCACCACATGGTAGACCCGCTTCCAGAAGCACCAAGTGCTGCTTCCACCGAATCTACTCTGAGGTTTAGATGCCAGGCATTAATTTAATCTTGGTACCATAGTGTGAATGTTAAACTCTACCTCACACAACTGATAGCTTATGGGCCCAACCAACTCCCTTTTCACTTTGGAGAACCAATAGTTACATTAGAGGCAGAAGGAAGCTGAATAGATCTGCCCTAGCAACATGTTCAATGTCTGTGAGGGATGGACTTCTCTTTGCCTGACACTGATGCGCTGTGGGGAGGAATGCAAAACAGCACCAGGGGTTTGCTGTGATCATATCTTGGTTCGTTTTTTCAAAGAGTCTTGGAATTTGCCTCTGACACTGGTTGGAGAAGGAGTGAAAAGGAGGGGTTGCTTTCTGTCCTTGCCAGCTTATGTCAGCTCTTCCTGCAGAAAATGTTGAGCAGAGTGAGAAATATGCTCTGTGATCACAGGGGCCCTTGACAGACAAAACAGGATCACACTAACTTTGGGATTTAGCCTTTTTCCTGTGCTGTAGCAACAGGGTGATTTCCAAAACTGCAGGGCTTTCATGCCAGTAGGTTAGGACATTCCTTGTTTCTTAGTATTAGTGATATCAATTGAACTAATTAGGGACAAACAATTTATTTGTATCAATCCTGTAAGATAGTGGAGGTCTGAGGGAGGGAGCATGCTGTGATAGAGCAGGATGAATTCGCGATGAATTATATTTCTTCTCCACCTTCTGTATTTGTGCATGGGTGGCTAATCACCAATTTGTAATTTGTGTTTAGGAGTCAATGGAGACAATGTAGTCAGTCCATGAACTTCATCTGCAATGAGCATCATCTCTGGGAAGGGTACTAACATCATGATCACCATCATGAAGAAAAATAAGGAGAAAGACACTGCACAGTCACATCTGCTCATGGAATATCGTCTACTGCCTCAAGTCACAACATCATCTATGAATCCTCTACCCAAAAGCTGGGTTCAAGGATGAGCTCCAGCTATTCAGTTCAGGCATATGTGAAAGAGGAGAGGATTTGTGAGGTGGCTGGAGGGTTTTGCATCTACATGTAAAAAGAGTTGACTGGAGAAGGATGGTGCCAGACATTGCTAGCTTTGGTACACAGGGGTGCTTTCAGACTGTAAGAAAGGCAAGATCAGATGAGCTCATTTACATCGAAGGACTCAGGGTATTTTGCAAAGATCTCTAACTCTGAAGAGCTCTGCTGCAGTGAAGCAAATGTAGTTAAAAATTCCCTTTGCAAAGCTTGTATTTGTGCCTTCTAGGCACATTATTTCTCAAGGGGTTACACAAGAAACGAAGCAACCACAAACAAGATATAATTTTGAAGAATCGCAAGAACAGGAGTTCACAAAGCATGAGCCACCACTGACAGAGATTTGGGCACATCAAAATTTACACCCTGAGAGGATGCTTGGAGCAGGAGGCAAAACCCAGAGAATGAATGTTATGGAATAAAACACAGAGCAGTGAAGTAAATGTTCCCCAGATCCTTTTGGCTATAGCCCAGCAGCCTGGACCACTCACGGGCATGCATGTGAGCAGAGGCTCTAAGAAACTGGACATATAATGACTTGACCACATTTTACAGACATTAGAAACATTATTCTTAACAATAATCCAAAAGAGTGAGTGGTTTGCTCATTCTTCCTGCTTTCCTCCATCTCCAAGTGGAGAAACTGAGGGAAGAAGTTAATTTGGCATATGTGGCAAAGGGGCTGAGGATATGGATATGCCTTATGTCCCTTCAGAGCAAGGTTTGATCCACTGGGCCCTGTTGATTTCACACACCCATTATTCTAATTCTTTCCTTTCTGTAGAAGAAAGATCAAAAGAAATCAGCTGTGGCTTGCTGTGCTGTAATTAAATGCCTGGCAGCAGAACTTCAACAGATGTGGAAGAAAAAGCCACACCTATCCAAGAAATGTGCACTTCTACATGCTGCAGGGAGAAAGGATCATTTGGGACATACTCACTGCACCTAATTGTTTGGCTAATCTCCCAGTTTATGTATTTTTAATTTACTGAAAGACAGTTGGCCAATAGCCTTTTTGATGTGGCATGTATCACCCCAAAATGAAATGCCCTTCAGCTGCCACATCAGGAACCTCTGAAACCAACGTGGAGCTGGATGTAAGACTCAGATGGGATAGAAGCAAATTCAGCATTATGAATTAAAATAGGATGATCTGACAAGAGTCAGCTCTCAGTTATAGGTGAACAATTTCTTGCCTGTGAGTTTCTGTGTCTAACAAGACAACAGATTTCACAGCAGCAGCCAGCACAGTCTGCAAAGACACTTTCAGAAATACTATCTTTAAGTGAAGAGAGGGAACATACCTGTAGTTGTAAAGACTCATAAACATAAATTCATAAAATCATAGACTCATAGAATGGTTTGGGCCAGAAGGGACCTCTAAAGGTCAGCTAGTCTGACTCCTAAAATGCTTAGCCTCAGAGAGCAGTCAAAGAAGTCATCATGACAGATGATAATCTAATCTGGTGTTCCTTCTCTGAGAAAGCTAAAACCTGGGACACCTTTTTTGTAAGAAATATACATGTTTTCTACAAGTGGGATAAGAAAGTGTCCATCTTTCACAACACACCAGTTCTAGAGTGTGCAGACTGGGAAAACATGTTTTGTATAGCCAGCTTGATATTTCAGATCAATCCTGTTTATTTTCTTTATATTAGCAGTTTTCCCATTCATCAGCACAGAATCTGCACAAGAGCAGAAGCTGCTGCCTGACCTTCAAGTCAGAACCATAGAAGCATTTACATGACACTTGGGTGCCTTGTGAAATGAAATTACACATTTGGTGCCTTGAAAGAAATCCATCCTAGACACTGCTGAAGTAATCTTTCTCCTGTTTGATGCTTGTGCAGCCCAGCAGGTTCCTTTTCCTGATGGCATGAAGCTACTAGAATTGTTTTTCTGAGCTTTTCAGAGCCCAAGCTCTATCCTGCAGGACAACAGCTTTGACTTGTCTTTCGTTAACCCTTTAGTTAACAGCCAGCATCCACTAGCCTGTCATTATGCCCTCTTCTCCTTTTTTGTAGAAATTAGCCCATGTTCATGTTCACACTCCATCCAGCCCACTCATTCACCCCAAACCTCTGACCTATGTCCAACTCTGCATCCCACACTACACAATTCATATTCCTTCCTGCCCTGTGAATTCTGACAAAGCCTGTCCCAGACCTGCCTGACTCCCATCCCCATTGGCTGTTTAAAGTCAACATTTTATTTCACATTTTCCAGAATGGGAAAACTTTCAGTAGAGGGGAAAGATATAAAGAGATTGCATGGACATTTTTCAGGGTTTCTTATTCCTTCTGTCCTCCCACATTCCCCTTTTCATACTCCACAGCTGCTAGGTTTAGATCTCTCCCCCTGTATCAACTACTTAGTAAATTTTTCACCAAGCAGCTTCATGGAGAGAAGTTTTTTCATGCTGCCCTTTCTGTTCAGAAGACACATTTGGTAAAAGCAAGCAAAGCCATTTCATTTATCTGCCTTAAAAATTAACAAACTCCTCTGAAGCAATGCCCTGCAAGCCTTCCCCAGAAGTCACTATGGCTGCACAGAGACCACTGCTGACCACAGTATCCAACATCCCAACAGCACTTTGCTCCAGTGTAACAGGGGAGCAAAATTCCACCCCATGATTTCTGCCACCAGAGTAACAATTGGGGTCTCATCCAGAGGAACATTTCCAGGAAGATGTGCACCCCAATGTGAAAGCATGGTGCAATAGAAGAGATATCACACTCAAGAAAACAATGCAATAGTTGACTTCATGGTTAAAAAAATGTGTACTGTCCTGCTCTAAGTTTGCTATCTTGAACTTTCAAGTCTTGTATTATGTACTGTCTTTGCCCAACAGATGAAGGAGTATTGTCCTCCTACAGGCTTTCCAGAACCTTTCCAGGCATGCCTTTAAATTATCACCTTTTGACTTTCCATTTCTTTCACTGGGTAACTACATTCTCTCTGAAGTTACTTGTTTGAAATATGTACAAATCCAATAACTGCACTATAAGAAAGAGATAGAAAAGGAGAAAAAACAATAAAATAGTTTCCTTTGGATAATCAGTTCCTTTGTGTAGTTCCATTTTAATGAAAAATGTCAATCTGTTTAAGCAACAGAGATTACAGTAAGGACCTGAATCCTGTACTCACAAGCAGAAGCTGCAGAGCTTTTATAATTTTTTAGCAGCCATTTTGCAAAGTGTCACTTGTGTATTCGTTATGAACTATGCTCAAAGCCAATAATACAATGGCAATTATTAACAGAGGAAATATGATGGTTAGAAAATATGAATTTTTCTCACACATACTGGTCACATTTGTTGAGCTCTGGAAGGCAAATATCAGTTATACTCTTGCAATATTTAAGTGAGGAGGATATAAGTTCCTTTTAATTCAGCCTATTGTGCTCCCCACACTGGAGAACGAGGTGGGACCTGCTGAAGCCCACGGGTATGCTAAGGCAACCCCAAGGCTGCCTCCTTCCACAGCAGAAAGCTTCAAGAGGCACATTTGTGCCATACCCTAGAGGCACAGATCTCACTACTAAGCTGGGGCTTACATGAAAGGTCAGTACTGAGCAGTGGCTATTTCCAGGAGAACCAGCTCCTCCCTGCTTAAAGGGAGGGCCCTTTGATCTACAAGGGAAATCTAACAAGAATTAAGCACAACTAATAGTCAAGCCTTTGATCTCACTTTGGATTTTCACTGTCTGTCAGCCACTCTGAACCCCATTTCCACCAATATTAGCCAGAGAATCCTCCCTAGCAGATCACAGAGGCTCCATAGGCTAACCACTGTTGCAGGGAATTTTTTCTCCCATTTGTAGATAAAAGAATGGCTTAGTCTGGAAAGGACTTTAAAGATCATCTAATCCAAACTCCCTGCTATGGGCAGGGGTACTTCTCAACTAGAGTAGGTTGCTTAAGGCCTTATCCAATTTGACCTTGAACACCTCCAGGGAGAGGCATCCACAACCCCTATGGGCAATCTATTCCAGAGTCTCACCAATAACTTTTTCCTGAAATCCAATCTAAACCTCTTTTCCCTCATTTTAAAACCATTTCCCTTCATCCTATCACTGGACAGTGTTGAGAAGTGTCCCTCTCCAGCCTTCCTGTAGGATCCCTTCAGGCATTGGAAGGTCCTGGAGGTCTTCCCTTTTCCAGGGTAAACAACCCCAGCTTCCTCAGCCTATCCTCTTAGCGGAGGTGCTCCGGCCCCTGGATCATCTTTGTGGCCCACCTCTGTACTCTTTCCAACATATCTATGTCCTTCTTATGGTGGAGATACCAGAACTGGACACATTATTCAAGGTGGGTTCTGACAGGAGCAGAGTGAAGGGGAACAATCACCTCTCTTGACTGCAAAAGCTAGTCTAATAGTGTAGTAACTTCTCCTTTGCTTGCAATTCTAAAATTCAAGAGGAATTTGTTTTCTAAATGGCTCAGAGACACTGTCTTGTAATTAATAGGCAAAGAAACCTTTTGAATCCAGTAGGCATAACTCATGCAGAAGGTTTTAGAAGAGATAATAATGTCAAGAATATGTTTGTCAGTAAATGAGAGTTGAAAATCTATATCTGTTCATGAAGTGAGTAATGATGGGTGATGCTCAGTTACTAGGCTGTAATGCTGCCTGCAGGATTCTAGTGACAGCATGAACAATACAAGTGGTGCAGTTCGAACTGGAGTATTTATTCATATGAGAAGGGAGTGTTTAGTCCTTATGTTCACATTTATCAGAGACCAGAGACAGAATCTAATTTCATATTGTGATCTGTTGTGCATACTGGAAATTTTAAGAGAACAGATCTGTCAGCAAAATTATTCAAATAAGCCCTGTCAGGGATTTGTGTTCTCTGCTCCTCCCTGGTTTAGTTTTGCGTTTCAGGATTACAGTTCTGCAATGCATGCTAGCTGTTCCTGGCTGTCAAGTCAAAATTTAGGCTGATATTTGCCTGTGGGGGTTAGTCTTCACGGCTGGGACAGGACTATACCCTTGGAAAAAGAAACAGTTGCCCATATTTTGCTGATTCTCCTGGTAAGAAGTGCTTACTGGCATCAATGTGCTACAAATTGTCCTTGAGAATCAATGGGGTTTTATAATACTAAACTTGACATTTCTGAGCTTCTGTATGGCTCTCACAGTTTGAGTTATAAAGAAGAGAAAAGGTAACTTCAGATGTTACCAACAGGCTGCCCATGCAGTGCCACCATCAGGGCTCTGTAGAGTAAGAAGCCAATTGCTGGTTCTCAGGTCATCTCTGAGATTCAGCCAATTTCAGTGCAATCCACATGGGACTCCTCATAGGGGCCAGGAGGGAATTAATAAGCAGTCTGGTTAGCCTGTCTGGGGACCTCTGAAGATGGTGTTCATCTTCAGGAACTACACAGGGACTGGTTAACTTGGGTGGGAACTTCTAAGGAGGACAAGAACTGGATGTGTCCTTTTTCTGTGATCAGTCTAAGGTTGAGTCTAATGTAGGAGTACTGTCTTGATTGGCTGCCGTTTGATACTGCATTTGTCATTCTACATTATGGTATTGGGGAGCTGTTTGCTGTCTGGGGGCTTTGCAGACTGTGGAAGACTGGGAAATCAAAATCCAGATTCTTATGGCCTTAACTTTATTTGGAGTTTGTAAAACTTGGAGGCTGTGAAGTTACACTGCTCTCCCTGAACCAGATGGGGAAAGGCTGAGGGATCTGGATAGGAATAACATTAGGTTGACTCATAACCGTGCTAACAAAGGGGTGAGAGGCTGTCAGCAGCCCTTTCAGTGAGGAGTATGTTGAGGGAGAAATGGAGCTGGACCAGAAATGTATTAGAACATCATCCCTTCTCATGTGCAATATGACTGTGTAATACCTAAAATAACTCCATCTCTAGGTAAAAAAAGGCTCAAGGACATGCTTAATACTTTGACAGTTATCTACTGACTAGTATACCAAAGCTGTCATGTGCCTTCCCTTTGATAATCTAAATTATCATTTTAGGTATTGAGGATATCAAACACATTTAGAGGCACAGGCTAACAGCCCTTAACACAATTGCCCTTTCTTTAAATGACAACATTTAGAGTTTTTTCACAATATCCTTGAGGATGCTAAGTTCTCAGAATGATGTAACGTTGTCTTGAAAAGACCAAGTTAGAAATCTGAGCACCTCCAATATTAATTTGGACAGTAAATTTAATTAAAAGCAAATATTTGGATGCAGAAATAGGATATGAGGTTGACACTGGCATCTTTCATCAAAGTCTTGATTTGTCTCTGCTTTAACAGAAACCCATTTATATCTGCAAAGAATGTAGGACCTTCTTTGGAAGGCAATTATTCCTCAGACTCTATGTCTGCCATGGTGGTCTGCCTGATACCTCAGTAGAAATATCCACCACCTTGACAGAAATATGAAAGTGAGACTGGGGAAGTTCCATTGTTCAAGAAAATATTTAAAGGGAGAGATTATCCTAAAGTCATGGCAGTCTGGCAAAGTTCCTACAGATTGGGAAAAGGGAAATATAACCCCCATTTTTAGCACTACAGACCAGTCAGCCTCACCTCTGTGCCAGGTAAAATAATGGAGCCTCCTGTCTCTAAGATGGAGAGACATGAACTTGATAGACAGACCACTTGGTGGATAAGGAACTGGCTAGAAGGTCGCACTTAGAGAGTTGTGATCAGTGGCTTGATGTGCGGGTAGACACCAGTGACAAGTGGAGTTCCTCAAGATCTTTTCTGGGTCCAGTGCTGTTCAACATCTTTGTTAGTGACATGGACAATGGCATTGAGTTCCAAGTTTGCCAATGACACCAAGTTGTGTGATGCAGTGGACTCACTTGAGGGAAGGGATGACATCCAGAGGGACCTTGACAGGTTTGAGAAATAGGCCAATGCAAAAGGCATGAGGTTCAACAAGGCAAAGTGCAAGGTACTGCACTGGCCTGGTCACAATTATAGACTGGATACAGGGTGGGTTGAGAGTAGCCCTGAAGAGAAGGACTTGGGGTATTGGTTGACGAGAAACTCTGCGTGAGCTGGAAGCGTTTATGTGGCTAGAAGGCCAACTGTATCCTAGGATGCATCAAGAGGATTGTGGCCGGCAGATCAAGGGAGGGGAAGGTTCTGGGGGATACAAGGGGATCTGCCCATGAAATGTGTTGCTGAAGGGACAGAGATTAATTTACAACAGCACGTCTAATGCTGTGTGTGATACTAAAGTCAAGACACTGATTTCCCTGGGCGGTTTAAAACAGAACAGTTCAGGGGAATTCAGAGCTCATGGCAAAGGCCCATACCCAAAGCACTGTTACAACAGACAAAACCTAAAGAAGCAAAGGGGTGGCTATTACAACACCACAGGGTCCTGTCATCCCACGATATGATTCTAGCTATTTGCTTCAGAAAGATAGGAATCGTTAGATAGAGACGGGATATTACCAAATGCAGAATCAGATGATGATTATTCTCGGCAGGACACAAGGCACAGCAGGTAATTACTGCCTGTGAGACCACAAGGATTTAGCCTGAGACAGAGAATATGGAAAACTGTAATGTGCCTTAAAAGACCATTTCTGTTGACTCCATGATTTTTAGCATTGAGTAAAGTTATCAATTGCAGTCCATAATTTTGTCTTCCAAAAATACAAAATTCTTTGTATTTTGTTCTCTGCACTAAGGACCAGGACCGAGAGGGCAGAGTCTGCTTTGTGAAGAACCATCTGTATCTGATAATGGCACATTTTTTGCCCTTAACTGTCTAGTGAGGGGGGAGGCATCATTGATTGGGCTGGTTGGTTGTTTTTACCATATAGTTTCTATAAGATTACCTGCTGATCTGGATGAAGTTTATTGCTTTCTTGGGATTGCCTCTTCTAAAAACATGTCTGATTTACTCCTTGTGATTATGTACCTGCGGTCAGTGAGCAGGAAAATGCCAGAGACTAGAGATGTAGCAGTAAACCCACAGCAATCTACAGCCACCTCTTCTTCCCATCTTGTCTCTGTTAAGGTGATAGAGCGCAATTTCTGAAGTTTTTAAGTTCAGAGACAAGCACCAAAACCAGAATGTCTGAGATAGAAGAAATAGCTGGGCAGAGAAAGGAAAACTGTTCCTTCGAGTCTGAACATCTTGAGATTCCTAGGATTTGTTGTTTTCCCATTTATCATGGCCAAGCATAGACAAAATTCGCCATGGGAATCATTCATAAATCACTTGTCATAACAATATCTGCTGCTGGAGAAAGGAGAAGGTGCCCCTGGAAGGTTAAGGCAGGCTGCAATTTCCCTGCCACAATCAGATAACTGCAATTGTGTTCACCGTGTTCTGGAGGCATCCAACATCATTTAAATATGAGAAATATACACAGAGAAGATTAATGATGTGAGAAGGTTGGTTATACACACAAAGTCCAGAGCTAGATAAAAAGACAGCCTTGTGAAACAGGACTCCAATTTTGTTGAAAGATGAATTGCAGCTACTGTGGAGCAGAAAGTTTTAAATGCTTCAGAGATGTGCGTTTCAGCTCAGGTAGCATATCATAGCATCAGTAGGTGAAGGAAATTGTATTTTTATATCAAAACAAGGATTTTACTTGGGATCAGAGTAAGTATCTCTTATTACTCTGCAGAGGAACTGATGACCAGACAGAAATGTTTGTGTATAAACATATGCTGGGTAACAAGCTCTCATAACTTCATCATATTTGTTACCTGATCCCCAGATGTTTGGAAAAGCTCCTTCGTTACAGCAGATGAAACAAGCTAGGGGAGAAGATTTTTATATTCACCTGGATGATTAAGATGTCTTCTTCACAGTTTCTAAACAATTCTGTCATCTCCACTCTTGAACAAACTGCCTAAAAAGATAGCTGTCCCGGAGCTGAGCCACAGGAGTCCGTAAAGCAAGATAGATTTTTATCTCAAAGAAGAGGGTTTTAGAAAAGCAGCAGCAGCTAGAAGTATAGAGATGTCAGAGCTGCTCAGCTCTTCTCATGCAAGCTCCATCCCGGGTGACAGTGTCTGGGGCAGCTGCAGCTGCTGTCCATGCGGGGCCGTGTCTGCTCAGATGAGGAGTGGCTGAGACTTCATCCTTGTGACTGCACCGCCAGAGGCCAGGGTGGTTGGAAAAGGGAGCCGTCAAAGGATGCAACTAAAGGTTTCTGATGAGAAAGAGCCGCTGGTGGGTTGGAGTTTTTTTCTGGGTTTTTGTTTATTTGCTTGTTTTATTCTGCAGATAAATGTTGCAATAAGCTGATTTTTCTGTGGTTCACTCAGGCAAGTTTGGAGTCAGTACTGGCGCTTGAAGGATACCCAAACTGCAGACAGACAAAATACACCTGTATGTGATGGATTACACTTTTGCACAAAGCACATTGTGCCTCACTACATGCACATCCTCTTCCATGAAGGCAGGGAGTTTTAACCACCGCTGTGTATGAGAGTAAGTAACTACACAATGCACTGGAAGAGTAAATCTCCAACCTCACCTCACAGCACCAAATAACCTGGAGACAAGATTAATTTTAACCCCTGTGAAGAGAGATCAGGTTTTCTTGTAACAAGAAAGCATGTGTGGTGTTTTGGTTATGATGTCTTGATTAAAATCTCACTTTTCTTGTGAAAATCTGCTTCATAGTCTACAGCACAGAGGAACAAATCCTTATCACCACCCAGCTCTGCTAGTGAGATTGCTAGTTTCTTTGTAGTCATAAGAAAAAGTCAACATTGCCCTACCACAATTGTAGCCCAGAATATGACTGATGTCTCAAAGATTTTGATCCGAGATAACACATATGAGATGAGCCCGAGAGTCGTGAATGACAACAGCGCTTTAACCTCCAGCATCACACCACGGTGTCCAAGTGCTGCCAAGCGTATCACCGAGCAACTGCCGGGCGGTGCCCGGCACGACTGCGACGGATGCTCAGTGCTCCTGGAACACGTCCCTCTTGCCCCTCAGTATGATCGGACAGACTGACGGACAGCCCTTTCTCCCGGCGTGCGCCAGTGCGGGGCGGAGCGGTTGCGAGCAGGCAGGAGCTGCAGCGCCGCTCCGTGGTGATGGGTCCCTCTGCAAGTTAAGCACAAGAAGTCGAGCTTGCTCTTTTTAAATGCACTCTTTTAAGACCAGTGTATCATTTTGTGTTGCGCCAAGAAAAGGTGTTTATGTACTGTTTAGGGGCTTTGCTGTGCTTCTTTCACTCCCCTCAGCTCTAGTATCATTGTGTGCATCCAGCCCTAGCTCCCCTTGTTTCAAGCCCTTGCTCTATCGCACCACATTGTACAGCAGTGATGCTGGGATGCTTCTTCACAACTCTATGCCCAACTTGAAAACTCAGTATTGCTTATGGCCTCAACAAAAAATAAAATAAAAATAATAATAATTTTTTTAAAAGTCTTGGAAGGAAAAAAATATTAACATTTCCTAATAAATTTCTCTTTCTATCTCTATAGAAATCTTCCATTTGAGAAATACAGGTTCACTCCTTATAAAAGGTCTGTGACATTAATCAGTTTGTCTCTAGGGAACTCATGCATTATTGTTTCTGCATCTAAATTCAACCACAATCATAGACACTGCAAGTAAATTCATGTCATAACAACAAATCTGTATCCACATGAGCGGAGATAAAAAAAAAAAAAATCTGTGTTAAGCATTATGTCTTAAAAATTCAAGAGTCCATATCTAGTACCCCCAATGGTTACTGCCATTTCACTGCTAAGATGTGACAAAAAAGCTGACTTTGTATATGATCTGTCCTCCCGACTGTTGATGTGAAACAACGTGTAGTGAATTACGGAAAAATAATCCAGAGGTTATTTTATAAAGCCATATTCTTTATGGTTTTATCAAACAAAATTTTGTTCTTACAGTCACTTCAACATAACAGCTGGGAGAAGAGTGACAGTACACACAACATGTGCATAGGATTTGAGTACTAGCAGACAAAATGTGCAAGTTGAGTGCTCATGCAACTGCTAACCAGTAGCGTCTCTGGATGGTGGCAAAAAATAACTGACAGAATCAGCTTTTACTTGTGACTTACCTGAGGGTCTTTGGTGAATTAAAATCACAGAAATCTTTGTTTAAAAGCCACAAATCCAGTTATTGAAGGACTTGGTCTGCTTCTTGGAGTAGTCATACAGGATGAGAACTGTGTCAGGCTCAAACCCCAACAATAGCAGAGACAAGGGTCACAGCACTGTGTTTCATCACTAACCCTCATTTCTCTTTAAATTCTTACTGCTCCCTGAGTGAAGGGTTGGTCCTTTCAGCCCATTTTCATAGGGAAATCTGAGCTCATGGTGACATGGTGTGTTCAGTCAGGAATATGCTCCCTGCTTCCCCCCTGCCCTGCTCAGAGCTGGGGACCCACGTCACCAAAAAGAAACAGGCGTGGTAGCAGTAAAACAGATGAGTTCATTTTATTTGCCTAGTTTCTCCCTGCTGATAAATCACTCAACAGCCCTCAGTCGGAGGAGAGGGTAGCTCACAGGCATCCGCTTTTGCCAGTCCATTGACAGTTAACATCTCCAGGTGGGAGGGACCTACAGCCACTGGTGGCTGTTGCTGGTTGGTATATGGGACTGCCTGGAAATGAAAAACAGGGTGGAAGAAAACATCTGCCTGAGGCTTTGTCTGCTCACCTAGAAAAAAAAACAACTAACTGCCCTGAAAGATAAGCACTGGGTGAAAGACAGACCTATGAAAGCCAGACCTGTGAAAGTTCTGTGGGGAAGCACCAGCACAGGGCTTTTCCCCTGCCACAGCAGCTATCTTCGATCCCCATCCTACTGCCCCAACCAATTGCAAGCTGAGCTGTGTCTCCTGCCCCGAGGCAGCAGAAGCAGGGACAAAGGGAGACAAGCTGCACAGAGAAGCCCAGGGATTTCCCAGGAGAGGCCACAGGAACATAATGGATCGTTTTCGGATGATCTTCCAATACTTCCAGTCCAACTCGGAGTCTGTAATGAATGGGATCTGTGGGCTGTTAGCTCTGGCTAGTGTAAAGATGTATACCTGCTTTGACTTCAGCTGCCCCTGTCTGCCCCAGTACAACATGGCATATGGCTTGGGGATCATGCTCGTGCCTCCCATCGCCCTCTTCCTTTGTGGCCTCATCCTCAACAGACAGTCGCTGGTGATGCTGGAGGAGTGGAGGCGACCGCAGGGGCGCAGAGAGAAGGACCTAGCTGTCATCAGGTGGGGTTTGCATTGAGAGTAGTGTCCCTCCTTTCACCTCCTGCTTGGCTGTCTTACCTCCATAGATTTGATCCTCCTGGTAACTCATTTTCTTCTAAGATCAGTTCCTGAGACCTTTCCCCAAGAACCTGGAGGGGCAGGGGCATGGTAAGTACAATGGCAACAGCAGAGATGAATGCAGAGACTCATCCCATCCCAGCAAAGGAAGGCAGGAGCACCTCAACACCAACAGCTGTATTTCTGCTGCCACCCTGGGACACTGCATTGCTGCCTCCCTGTTGTGCACATGCAGGGTTTCTCCTGGGGCTTACACATGCAAAAAGTCAAGGCATTTATTTCTACATGTGTAGAAAAGGTGGCATTACTATCACTGTCATTCTTTATTGATAACCTTGATGCATCCCTCCCTTCAGCTGAGTTTTTACTGACTTACACTGGTGGAAGGTAAAGGATAATCACATCCAGTCTGTTATATAGAAAGTTTTACCCAGTGCATAGGTTGGTACAGAGTGGGGCAAGAAAGGCTGCAGAGAAGGGATTTTCCAGGTCAAAATTGAGCTGATGAGTTTATGAAAGGAGTAAATGTAGAAGATAAAGGAGAGCTGACAAGGATTAGACCATGGGAGACATAGGTATAGAGATAAGGCAAACACACAATGAGAAGATCATGAGCTGTATTAAACGGAGGCGGCACGCAGAGCACTGCGAGGCACTGGCACAGGTTTCACTCAGAGGCAGCACCAACAAAGACATACCAGAGCAGAAGAGGCATTAGCTGGAGCAATGCTGGGGGCAATCCTGGGAGTCAGCTCCCTGGTTCTGGGAGGTCTGCTTGGCATAGGGCAGCCTGTATCCTTCAAGGTTCAGGATGAGAAGAAAGCTCCCAGATCCTGTATGATCTACTCTGTGTGGTAGTAGGATCTATCCTGTGAGATCCCGATCTGTCAGGGGGGTTCTACTAGATGATCTTTAGAAGTCTCTTCCAACCCCTAACATTCTGAGATTCTGTGATGTACCTACTCACTTCTTTCTCTCCTGCCCCAGGTACATGTGTTCCTCTATCATGCAGCGAGCCATGGTTGCTCCAGTTGTCTGGATCATAGTGACCCTCCTGGATGGCAAATGCCTGATCTGTGCTTTCAGCTGCTCTGTGGATCCTGAGAAGTTTGTGGGCTTTGCCAACACCAGTCCAGTGCAGGTGCAGCAGCTGCTAGCCAAGGTGCCCTGCAAGGATGATGAGTTAATGAGGAACAACACATCCCGCAAGGCAGTGTCCAGGTATCTGCGCTGCTGGTCCCAGGTAAGTCACTGCCAGCAGAGTCCCCATGTAGGTGACATGACAAGGGCACATCATCTGCTTCTGCTCTTCCTTGTCATATCTTTACCACAGTCAGGCTGGGAGCAAGATGGCAATTTGCTTCTTTATGCCCCAGTTGTTGCCACTCTCAGTGATAATTTCCAGAGTCACTCAGGTAGGGAAAAGGAAAGAAAAGGATGGTTCAATTAACAAAACTTTATTTCTAGAAGAATGAGCAACTTCTAAACCCAAATTTAAAAAAAGCATGTTGCAAAGAGTGTATGTGTCTCCTGAGTCCCTGACCAGTGTCAGAAGACCTTTCTAACTGCTAACATCACAGGTAGCACCGTCTGTTTTAAGGACAGTATACACTGAGACAAAAGCAGCTTGCTCAGGAATGACAGAAGAATAGGACATGACAGGTATAGACAGAATAGGACACTCAGCCCAGGGAGGTGGTTGAGTCCCCATCCCTGGAGGTGTTTAAGAATCGCGTAGATGTGGTTCTGGGGGACATGGTTTAGGGACCCTGGCAGTGTAGGGTTAATGGCTGGACTTGATGATCTTGAAGGTCTCTTCCAGCCAAATCATTCTATGATTCTATGATTCTAGGTAATGAACTCCTATCCAGTCCTTGCTCTTAGTACAGGAGTGCCAAGTCAGGGATGAGGATTTGTGGAAGAGCATTGAAAACAAGCTCTTCCTTTTACAAAAGGGAGCTTCATGTAGTCTGTACCATCTTCACCCTGCTGCCAGGACTCCTGGGCCCTGGAGCCAGTGTAGGTGGCAGATGGAGGTCACACTGTAGATGAGCCAAAGGAAGCACAGAAGTCCCCTTCCCCTGGGGTGATCCTGTGTTCAAAGAAAATGTCTGGCTTTTCCAGGTTAACTTTGCAAACAGTTATCCTACTGGATGTTTGATGCACAGATAAATGTAATATTCACTGGGAAGACTATCTCAGTAACACAGGCAAACAACTCATATGTGTCCTTGAGTCTGTCTTGCTTCTGTTCCACTGCTTATTTCTTACAACCAGGCACTCGGATGGAGCATTTTGTTGATCCTTATTGTAGCAGCTTTTCTCACCCACTGGCTCAGACCTTGCTTCAACCAGGCCACCCTCCTGCAGGCACGTCACTGGAGCAACTACATTGATATTGAGCAAAAGATTTTTGAGGAAACCTGCTGTGAGCACAGCCGTCTCTTTGCTCACAAATGCATCCTCCACTTCTTTGAAAGCATGCGACGAGAGATCAAACTGCACAGCTTCAGCTTCCCTAGGGAGGGAGAGAGGGCTGAAGGACAGGAAGATCTTCTCCAAGGCATCACAGATCAGGACCAGGTGAACAAACTTCTGAAAACATGGTACTATGATAAACCTCCCCTGGATATCAGCCAGGAGATCCAGAAGCTTCCCCTGAGGCTAGGGAGATCCCCTCTGCCCTGGGCAGATAGCCCCATTACCCGGTCCAGATTCCCACAGCACACCGATGTGTAAAGGGGGCTTTGTCCTGCAGACACTGAAGGGGCACCACCATACCTCTTCCAAAAGCAAGGCAGATGACAATTGTGCTCACATCTTCCTCCAAAATCTCGGCCCCAAAGGCTCCGCCCCAGGATGTGCCTAACAAAACCACCAAAATAAACCAACTGCAAAGATCCAAAGGTTGTAGACTCAGTCACTGTTAACTACATTTCTTAACCACAGGCTCTGTGTAGCACTTTTGTAATATTAAACAATATGCATCTCCTTTCTGCTGTGATAAAACCTTTCTGGCTCAAGGAAGGATTAACTAAAGCAGCAACATCTGGCTGCACATGCAGACTGCCTGGAGCAGCATCTTCACAGTGGTGTGAGGAGCTCCTGCCCATTTCAGTGAAACCTAGTTCAGAGTTAGCAGTGCTGACACCAAAATGATTTAATTAGCAACTCTTTTAGTACCACACCAACATGTTTACTCAAAAAAGCAAAACCACCTCCCACATCTTCACATCTGCTGAGAGGTCTGGATGCCCCCAGCCCAGCCGCCAAACTGTTCAGCTTCCCTCTAACAACCCAACAACACTTCCACACATTTTCATAACAAAATACAGCAATACGCTGAAATTCATAAAGTAGCATACACTTAATTGGAGATACCTCTAGATAAGTGTCCCTGGGTTGGGTTGAATTAGCAGAAGGAAAAAGAGATGGAAGCTTTTCTTAACATAACCAGAGACACAGGTCTGTGGTGGGGTTCATGTGGATGCTCTAAGCACTGTCATTAGGACACAGAAAGGACACACCGTCTCTGCCTGAGAGGTCTGAATACATATTTTGCACACTCTCCTGACAAGTTTTAGTACAAACCAATCTACCCAGAGGTTCATCTTCATATCACCTAGATGGGCATTTCCATCTTTAGCTTCAAAACTGTGTGAATGTAACCATATCTCTGAGCCTGTAATGCTAATTATTTTCTTACATACCTTTTTCCAGACCCTGTTGTAGATGGTGCAAACCATTCTGCCAGTTCGACTGATATTTCTGACCAGCATTGCTGCTTGGATGCATTAAAATCTTTACTGCAAACTAACCCAGTATAGACACATATATTCTCCCAGGCTGAGGATCACACTGATGCCCACTTTGTCCCTGAGAGTCAAGAGTGCAAGATGGAGAAGCTGTGAGAAGCTGAGATGAAGAAGAAATATCTTCTTGGTCATGCATAGATAAAGGGGTGAGCAGGGCCTCCAGGAGGAAAGAAGAGGGGAGGAAAGGGGAAAAGAAACCTGTGACCACATTGTGACTATATCCAAAATGTGGGGTTTGTAGAGCTGAGTCACTTCCTCCCCACAATGTTTGTGTGCATGGGGTCAGGGAGGGAGGAGATGCTTGGCAAGACAGAGGGAGGCCACATAACTCCATGGTCCATCTGTGGCAGCTGCAACCCTCTGCCAGCCAAGGCCCTGCCAGGATCTGTGGGGTGCAGTGGAATGGTCTGCAGAGCTTTTCTTATTTGCATAGCAAAATCAGCTCTGGCTGAATCCTTAAGCTCCTTTGGTCATGCTCAAAGTGGGCAACAAACCAGCTCTGGCCACTGCTGATTGGGAATAACACAGCAGTCTTTCCATCAGGATTTCTTTAAGTCCAGGGAGCTTCTGAGCTCTCTTTTGAAAACGACATTGAACTTCGAATTTTGTCACTGGCTTATTTTTTTTCAGACACAACATCACAAATTTCAGGCTGAGATTCATTTTGGACCTGCCACTCCACACTAGTCAAATCAGCTATTTTCCTAACCAGCTCAGAGCAGAGGTCCACAGCTCCCTTTTGCATGATGCTTTTCATGTTCTCAGGTTTTAAGTCATCCCAGAATAGCCACAAAATACAAAATGCAGAAAAAAAAAGGGAGAGAGGAACAGCTTTGTTATCTGTATTGGGAGGGAAAGAAAAATCCATAAGAGTTAAGGGTGCTGCCATAGACTTTTGCAGGTCTACAAAGGCTCACACACTGCTGGGAGGGTCAGCTTGCTCACAGAGTGGCTTCAATTGGTTGAGCCTGTGGGTAGTCATCCCTCCCCTCATCCCCGAGTCCTGTGCTGTGTTCTTCTTTGAAGCTAGAGAACTCATCTCCATCATGGAAAATGGTATCTGGCACCCCATGATGGGGCAAAAGGCAACATGCACAAATGCAAAATACAAGAAATTCCATTTAAACAAAAGAAAACTCTTATTTACTCTGAGGCTGCCCAGAGAGATTGTGGCACCTCCACCCATGGAAATATGACCAAGCCTATTAGATGTGTCCCTGAGGGTGCTTTGAGCAGGCGGCATGGACTTGGCAATCTCCAGAGATCCCTTAACACCAGTTCTGCCAGAAGTGTGAACCTTTCTATGGAAGTTAGAGCAGAGAGGGTCAGTCACAAACTCTAGTGGCTCTCTGTCCCTCAGGGCTGTTCTGAAGCCTGATCTACAGACATGATTGATGTGTTTAGGAATCTACACCTGCCAAGACCCCATGAAACAGCAGGGATGACTGCAAACACAATTTCTTCAGTCTCCTCCCAAACTCTCCTGATGGAAATTTTGACCCTTCTCATGTCCTACATTATCATGTCCTTTCATATCCTAAATTGACTGGGACACACAAAGCCCTCCCCGGCTCACAGGTTCACCAGGTGCAGAAACAAATGCTGGGAGGGATCTTGGCATGTACCACCTCTCCAAGGACCTGGTTTGCAAAGCATGAGCAGGTTGGAATCATGGAAAGAAGCACAGTTTTTGTCTTCTCTTTCAAATCAGTCAGAGTGAACTTTCTGTTAGCAAGCTCATAAAAATAGCATCCTCCCTAACATGACAACTTGGAAAGAAAGACCCAGACATTGGCTTCTGTGAGTTCAGTTTTGAATCCCACTGATTTATTGTTGTCTTCAATGAGAACTTCCAGTGCTGTACACCAAGCTGGCTCAGACCCCTCATTCATGTTTAATGAAAGGCAGAGTTTTCCTTGAGATCAAAAAGCACTCTGCTTTTTACAAGGTTGAATCATGCAGGCTTTGATGTGGACTGCCCTTCAAAAAGACATTCACCAGGTGACCAGAGAAGCCAGTCCGAGCTCTTACCTAGCAATACAAATAAGCCTCATCTATATTCATGCACTCAAATCTCTTCCCATTTGATGACATAATGCAATGAATCTCTCTACAGCAGGCAGAGCTAAAACTAACCAGGTATATTACCTGTGTGCTTTGTGCTTACCTCTGCGGTGGCAAATCAGGGTGAACTTGGCATTATCAACTGAGACCCTGGGCTGGTGTTGGTGGAGGTGTCAGAAACTGCAGTGTTGACTAATGGTCAAAATACCTGGTGTTTGGCTTCCTACTTTTGCACTGAGAGACTGCAAAACCTTGGGGAAAACTATCTTCTGCGTGCCACCCATCTATGTTCAGCTTGCTTTGGTGATGCATCTCACAGCTACCAATATGGCCACACTAGTGTCCAGACAGTCAACTGTATTTTGATACTCATGTCAACAGCAGAGCCTGGACTGGAGGAACTGGATGCCATGCAAGTAGTCAATACTGCAGACATCTGTTTTACAGCCACTTGCAGTCTCAATATTCCCCCATCTTTCGCACAGCTTGAGGGAGCAACCCAGTGCGTCAAAGCTGCTTTGTGAACTGGGAATAGAGATTCAGGAAAGCACCATCAACGCAATCCACTTCTTTTAGGTCAGCTCTGTGCTAGCAAAGTCCCCTGATTCTGCAGAGCTAACTGCCATGAGTTGACCTGAGCCATGCCTTTGTGAAAGGGAGAAGAGATGGAAATGATGGGGAGGCTTTTGTCACCTCTGTATCAATACTTGGGACATGTCCACCACAGACCTGAGTGGTCTCTGGTCAGACTGCTCCTGGTGCTCAAAGAGCAGGGATGGCAGTGTAGGTCTGCTTGGGGCCAGATCACCTGATGTTGTTACTGAATTAATAAGCCCAGGCAAAATCACTAAACTATAAGCAAACCTGTGCCATATGGATCAGCCAGCTCAGTGTCTGTCTAGCTCAGTCCTCCCTGAACCATGCACTGATTGCATGGGAAATGTGCCCTTAGACACCTTAGCCTCAAGTCAAGACATACAGACAAATTCCAGCCCCAGTCCCTCCTGCTAAATGGATGTGCATCACTGGCCCATGTACTCTCTGCTCTTCCCTCTGGGTAGGATTTAAGTTATCTTCAGAGGAGTGGCAGCTCCACTGAACCCTCAGCCCCTGGGGCTGCTGGTACCTGCTGGCTTGATGGGCAGGAAGGGCACAGTCCATGCCTGCAGGTGATCTAGTGCTGCTGGGAGACACGGTCCCTCAGGGGATAGTGGTTGCCCTTGGGCCAGGGAGATCCCTGGAAGGAATCTCCTTGTATTTCCAATTCCTACACATCACAACTTTATCAAGGGGCTGGGATCATACCTACAAGCGGCAGCTCCAAGAAAATAATTCTGCCATTCAGAGCAAAGTGTGTTCAAGCCCTTCAGAAATGCTCATTTAAAGTGAGTAAAAAGAGAAATCTCAGGGAAAAATATGTATCTCAGAGCTCTTCTGGGAAGGGTGCACCTCATGAGAAAGCAGAGGTATCCAGGCCTTGGATGATTTCAGCAGTATCCTGTGGACCAGGGTGTCCCCAGTACCCCTGTCCCCACACCCTCTCTATGCGTATTTTTCTCCGACCCCAAAGCCAGGAGAAGCACTAAGTGCCTCTGGGTGTTGCCAGACTATGCAAACCAGTGTTGGAAGGATATTTTAGAAAGCTCTGGGATCCCAGGGCTGTGAAAATCAAGGAGCTACAAGTGTAATCTTGTAAATCTAGCTGAAAGGTGGACATTTTCAAACAGAGGGGAGCCTCTAACTGACCTCAGCAATATAGATCATCCCAGAGCACTGAGAACTTTATTCCTCCTTCCTCTGCCTTTCCTTTATTTGTGCCCTCACTCCAAAGAATAAAACAGACAAGGCGTTTCCCAGTGAAGAAGATAAAGAGAAGGGGGCTGGCAGACCTGCAAGGTGCTTGCATTGGATGCTGTTGGGGGGATGCAGACATGGAGGGAGACGGGGGGAAGCTCTGGCATTCTATTTGTCCCTGTGTGCCAGCACCTCAGAGGTGGGGTGTCCCATTTGGTCCTGGGAGGAGCACCTAACTCCTGAATTTGCAAACAGGTTCACTGAGGCCAAACAGACAACTCCCCTTTTTGTCAAGGGCACAGATTGCTCTAGGGAGAGCACAACAATGGTAATACCTGAACCCTCCTGCCAAGGGGACTGGTGGCTGGGAGACTGCAGAAATGTGGACATGGAGGAGAATGAAACCAGGTTTAGCGAATCAGAAATAATGCAGGTCCCACAGACCCAAAGAGCAGGAGGAAGCAAACTCTGAACTTCTACAAACAGCAAAAGCAGCAAAACATAATGTTTTAATTTTCTGCTTTAAATATTGGGGCTGAAAGAGTGAATGAATGGATCAGTGAACTGCACAGACACTTGTTGATGTCCATCTTTGAAGAGGGGCTGAAAGAATGAAGTGAGGCCACTGTTTGGGCCCCTGTGGGGAAAGAAATTGCATCAAGGAAGATGGACAAGTTTCGGATGATCTTCCAATTCCTTCAGTCCAACCAGGAGTCCTTCATGAATGGCATCTGTGGGATCATGGCCCTTGCCAGTGTCCAGATGTACTCAGCCTTTGATTTCAACTGCCCCTGCCTGCCACGCTACAACCTGGCATATGGGCTGGGAATCCTCCTGGTGCCACCCTTCATCTTGTTCCTTCTGGGCTTCGTACTGAACAACAATGTCTCTGTGCTGGTAGAGGAGTGGAGGCGGCCCCGGGGCCAGCGAGGGAAGGACCCAGCTGTCCTGCGCTACATGTTCTGCTCCATGGCGCAGCGAGCCATGATCGCCCCAGTGGTCTGGGTCTCGGTGACACTGCTGGATGGCAAGTGCATTACCTGTGCCTTCTGCACCTCAGTGCCTTTGGAGACCTTAGGCAATGCTAGTCACCCCAGCCTCTCCCAAAGGGACATGAAGAAGGTCCTCGCCCGCATCCCCTGCAAGGACATCTATGATGGACAGGAGCTCATTGCCAATGAAGTGGCCATCAGGTACCTGCGCTGCATCTCGCAGGTAAGAGGCATCATAGCTGTACCCTTGCTGGTGGTTTAGGGTTAGGCACTGCCAACCCTAGCTCATCCCTTGAGGGAATCTCTTTGTTGAAATCCAGCTACAGGATGAGAGACTGGTGATTTTGAAGGGCAACAAGGTGTTCAGATTTGGCTCTGGGAATTTATGCCTCTAGTGTGGTAGAGGCTGAAGCTGTAGGTTGTCCTGATAACTTGGTCCTCTCTCCCACCTGGGTTGCCTGGGGATGAAGGGCAGCTGTATGCAGAGATTTATTTAGAGTTCATAAAAGGCTGATATGGATGTTACTCTGTGG
Source organism: Ceyx melanurus (assembly GCA_024611195.1). Lineage (NCBI taxonomy): Eukaryota > Metazoa > Chordata > Aves > Coraciiformes > Alcedinidae > Ceyx > Ceyx melanurus. The sequence continues at coordinate 52,154 of JANHGL010024462.1, read as the reverse complement.
CTGATGGGCTGTCACTCCCTCCCATAACCCACCAGCTGCCCCTGGGTGCTCTTGCTGCTTATTATAATGTGCGCAAGTGATGGGCTGATAACCATATATGCCACTTGCTTTCTAATGCTTGCATAGAAAACAGCCAGAGTGTGTTTATTACCCAGACATAAATGAAGAAGAATCATTATCTGCTTGTCCTGTGCTTAATTGCTCTCAAGCCTTCTGCTTCTGGCCATGTTGGAGACAGGACCATCTAACCCACTCTAGTCACTCATATATTCCTGCTTAAAAGCAGCTTCTCACCCTCGCCTCCTTAGAGCAGCCAGGAATTATCATCAGTTTAAAAGATATGGGAACACAGGGAATTCTCCAAATACGCAAAGCAGATTTTCCTGGGTAGACCCTAGTTACCAGCTGCTGTGAAGCACTGGGAGCAGAAAAACAAGAGGTGCCACTTAAGATACTGTGCTCTTTTAGCAGGCTGCATGTATAGTGGGGATCACCCTCATAAGATCTGCCTGCACAGCCTGGCAGCAGCCTCAGATGAGACCAATGGTGAACAAGACCAAAGTCATGGTTCTACCATCACCTCACTTTTCCTGTCAGACCCCATTAACACAGGAGTCTGTAAACACTGCTTACCCATGATAGATGTTACTAAGTCCAACAGCCTGGAAAAAGGGTTAGACAGCTGCATAAGCCTGAAGAATTTCAGGAATTATGTTAACTGTGAGTCAGAGAACACAGACTATCTTAGACCAAGGCAAGGCCATATGTGAGGCAGGACCAAGGGCTGGGTGCAGGACTCTTTTCTGGTGTTAAGGTCACTGCCTGCTGATGATACACACAGTGAGGAGAGGTGCTGTCTATGTGGGTGCATTGAACAGAATTTCAGCACACATGCACTGACATGCCATGTAGGCTCTCCTTGTCCAGCACTGCAATGTAAATGCAGCCAAAGGCCAAACAGCCCAAAGTGGAGCCAGGCTCATTCACAGCCTGGGGGCTCTGCCTGCCTGTGATGAGTCTGGTTCCCCTCTCATTTCTGCAGGCGCTGGGCTGGTGCTTTGTGCTGCTGATGACCATGCTGGCTTTCTTGGTCAGATCTCTCCGGCCCTGCTTCACCCAAGCTGCCTTCCTGAAGAGCAGGTACTGGTCCCACTACATCGACATCGAGCGCAAACTGTTCGACGAGACATGTGCGGAGCATGCCAGGAACTTTGCCAAGGTCTGCATCCAGCAGTTCTTCGAGGGCATGAGCACAGATGTGGCAGCTGCTTGCTGCCACCCACCCAGGAAAGCCCCTGCAGATGCAGGGGAACCCACCGAGAAGCTCCTGGGCATCACTGATCAGGGCACCATGAACACGGCCCTGAAGAGCTGGCACAGATGCAAGCCTCCACTGCACCTCCACTCACCTGCCCTCCCCAGTGGCAATGGGGAAGAGCAGCCCTACGTGCACCCCCCTGTGCCCCGAAGGGAGATAGCTGCCTATTATAGCCGGGTGTGAGGAGACACGGGGCTATGCACAAACAGAGCCACACTTTTGGAGAGGGGCTGCAGAGAATGCAGACAGGTGGGTGTCTGAACCAGGCAGAGGTAAGGGTCAGCACCACAGGAGCTGCAGGAGGACAGGCACCCAAAGGGCTCAGCAATACTTGTGTGATACCATCTGCTCTCACATCCTAGAGCATCTGTAATACAGGCAATTAGTTTTGTCCTGAGTGGGACAGCTACTCAAGGTCATAACAGAAAAGCCCTGGGGATGCTGAAGGGCACAATGTTGCAGCTGGACAGATGTGCCATGTGTCCTACACCACCAAGCAACATGTTTGTGTTGTGGTGGTTGCCAAGGCAGACACTATCAGATGTGCAAAACTTTATTTTATGAGTTCAGCACTAGTCAGCATATCTGGGTCTAGGCAGTATTACAAATCCCCTGGCGGCTAAACAAGCTGGGGATGCCCCATTCTCTTACCAAGCTGTGAAACCCCAAAAGTCTCTCCATTACCCCTGAACACACTGCATCCCCATAGACACACACTGCTTCCAGGACAAGAAGAGCTTTAAAATAAATTTGACTCAAGCAGTGAGTTAGTGAAAGGACATCCCACACATGACAAGAACAGTGTGGTTTGTGTCACAGACCAATCTCCTGCCGCAAATACGCCGCAGTACAGTTTGCTCTTGCAATTTTATCTGGATTCCTCTCTTACACAAAGACTGATGTTAAAAACCCACCTGGGTGTTTGCTTAAGGATCCAAATAAATAAATCAGGCTTACTGTTCAAGTTCTGTTCTCAGGCGCAAGTATTTATAAAAGCTATTTACAAAAGCTGCTGGTGCTTCTTTATTTGAATGAATTGAAAAGGACTGGGGGGCCCCTAGGCCAGGCCCAAGGTGATGAGGCCACATGAGTTGGGGTGTTTTGATAGTGTACAGTGGCCAGTGGTGAGCCAGCCCTGGCCAGGGATCCACTACTGACCTTAGGCAATGCCAGTTGCCATTCATTTCCATAGGATGACAGGATGCAGGCCCTCAAGGTGACTATGGAAATCACAGCCTGGAAGAGCATTCCCTCGTGGCCCTGATTTTATTACCAATACATAGAAGGAAAACTTTTGTGAGATATTTTACCCCTGATGCATCCCTTTTGAAATGCTCAACCCCATGAAAATTTTGCTGCCTTGTTCTTGTTTAAACAAACTTATTATGGGTGGCTGGTAACTGAGGTGACTGTCATTTACATAAACTTTAATTATTGGTGTGTAACCCCACAGAGGCTATGGGAAGAGAACAAAGGACAAAAATGATGAGGAAATTCTCCAAGCCACCGTGAGAGTGCCTTAGCAAGTCTGTAGTCAAGGACAGGCTGAACCTGGCTGACGCCCAGGAGAAAGGAGCATGACATAGATTTACCATGAATCTTCACACCTCAAACTTTAATTAAGGCACCTGCCCAGAAATTAATAGGCACAAAACCTGATTTACAACGCAAAGGAGATCAAAAGATAAAAGATGGTTTACACTCCTATTATTTGCAGTGCTGTTAGTGGCTCACCGAGTAAGGAGCACTCACAAGTCCTCCCACTGGTGAGCAGCATGCAGAGCAGGCGGGCTCCACAGCAGAGACATTAAGATATCAAAAACAAAACGAAACAAAATATTTTAAAAATAAATAAATGAATAGCTTATATTTGCAAATAGTAGCTTTTGGACTTTGAATTCCTGTGTGACTTGGTCTAGATGAATCTGCTCTGGCAGGGAGGTTGGATTAGATGCTCTTTCTAGGTCCTTTCCAACCCCTAACATTCTATGATTCTATGAATTTAGATTTAGAGGATCAAAGCTTTGCTCCCCCCAGCAATTTCAGCAGTTGCAGAGAGTACCCACAGAGCAGGCAGGTTATCGCCCCTGTGATGGATTTTGGGGTCACTGTTTATGGTCTGGAAAAGAGACCCTTCACTAGGGAACCTGACATGGCCCCTGGGTTTTCATCTTGGCTGCAGTCCTGGTGATAAGCCCGGTTAGCAGGAAACCCCCTGAGCACAGAGTGAGCCCCAGGGCCCCCAACTGAGCCAGGTGGGAGGGGATCCAGCCCCAGGCAAACATGGAGGTATGGGAGTGCCAAGGGGTGTACTGCATCCAAACACCTGGGAGCTGCAAAAACCCGCCTGGGGATCCCAGATCTGGAGGTAAGAAGGGGGACTCAGTCCAAAAATCCTAGCTCAACTGCCAATGTTGCTCTGAGCCCAGCTTCACTCCAGGCAGAGGGTAACGTGGGTGTTCCTGAAGATTTGCCTGTGCTGAAGACATCCTCTGGGTACGGCTGAGTTTATCCCCAAGAACATGGTGACAAGGAGGATAGGGAAGGAGGATGGGGCCCTCTGGCCTCTATAACAAGCAGAGCTGGAGCTGGAGCCAAGGGCAGACAGCAGAGAGGAAGGAGTGACACAAGGGAAAGTAAGGCATCCTCAGTTGCCTCAAACGCATTGCTCTGTAGAGGAAGCAGTGGAAAAGCCGAGCCAGGCAGGAATGCACCATGGTTGCCAAATCAAGGGCTGCACCCAGCTCCACACACATGGCTTCCCCAGCCCTGCTCAGCCCCCACCACCCTTCACAACAGCCTCGCTGCTCAGCCCCAGCCCGTGGGAAGCGAAACCTGGCTGCTCTGCAGAGCTCATGACAGCGGGTTCCTGCTTCTCCTGAAAAATCAGCCAGGCTGACGTCTGCCCCGCCAGCTCACCCAGCTCCATGCACAAAAGCAGCAGTTTCTGCCTCTTCACATGGGACCAAGGGCTTCTCTCAGGCTGCCCATGTCTGATTAGGGTGGCCCCGGGATCCGGTGCAGCTCGGGTGCAACCCTCAGTTGAGCTGGGTCCCTCCAGCATGACTGCATTCCTTGGGTACCATGGGGTCTGCATCCAGCTCCCAGACAGGGATGGCTCCTGCATTTCCCCTTTGCCCCCCCCACAAGACGCCCTATTGCTCCCATCCTCCTGGCAAACCCCAGCCTTCCACGCCAGCCTTTGCGCAGCTGCAGCAAGTGTCTGAAAAAGGACAATGCGCTTTTTCCAGTGACTCATTTTCAGACTTCCCTTTCTTTTTTTTTTTTTTTTTAAAGGCACAACCTCAGTCTTGCACCCGAGCAGAAGCCACACGCCTGCTGTTTGCCCCACCCAAGCACAGGGGCCTAGAGCAACCTCCTCCCGCCTCCCTCCTCCCAAAAGCTGACAACGGAGGGCACATCACAGACTGAGAAAAGGAAGCTGCTAAACTCTTGAGGCTGTTTTCATCAGCCCATCAGGCCAGCCTCAGCCACATCACCAATTCTGCCCAGCCCCCTGCACTGCCAGGAACCCCCCAGAGCCAGAAGCCAAGCAGAAAACACAGGAGAGGCTGAGGAGGATCCAGGACTGGTTTCAACAGCTTTTCAGGTAAGTGATTTCATTGCTTTCTTGCTTTCATACATGTTTCGGGGAAAATCTTTAACAGATGTTGCTCAAAAATTATCCGCTGCCAACAAATTTTTTCCTCCCCTCCTCCCCACCCTTCTTTGCCAGGCAGGCACTATAACTACCAAGCACGGGAAGCGTTAAGACCCCCCAAACAGCATACTTCCCTTTGCCAGCTCCTCTTATTTTTGCTTTGGTGGTTTTCAGGCACTGTCAGGAAGGTCACTTGACCCTGTTTATCAGGACTATTTGCTGGTAACTTTAATAGCAGGGTGTTGAGCCCCGCACACCAGAACAAGTTTGTAGGTTTAGTGTCTCACTGCAAATGTGGTTGTACCACAAAGCACGGCAGCCAGAGATGGAGGCCTGTCTCTCCATCACGTGATGGCAGTTTTTGGCTGGTCTGTCTCCTTTGCTGAGTGAGTTTTGCATATGGAAAACTGGGAAGATGCAGGTAGACATTATGGACTGCTTGTATTTGAACTCAGGGATATCACAGCATGACTTTAAGGGGAATCCCATGGGTTAGACACAGCAGGGAACTAAGGATTAATTTCTGCCCCTGTTCCCCTCCACTGCCCCACAGAGAAAGGGGGTAAAGCAGGATTTGTTGGGGCAGCAGATGGAATCAAAACACAGCAGTGGTTTAAAGCACATTTAATGGGCCAGCCTTGTATAAGAGACCATAAAGATTAAGGTGACTTTATCTCCTCTGCATGAATGTCCCCACAGCCTCTTGATAACAGCAGGGGCTGCCCTCAGGAAGCCTTGCTCTGTGCATGCTGGCTGGGAGTTGCCATCATCAGGGTAGATTTGTGGACAGGGCTTTCTGAGAGCCACAAATGTGCAACCGGTGTTGCCAGCACCATGCAAGCTGCTGGAGACAGTTGGATGCCTGGGTCCTTCCTGTCCCCAGCAAACCCCAGCTGACAACAGTTCCTCTGAGGCCACCAAGTTTCATTACATGGGTGAGAGTTCCCAGAGCTGGCAGGGTGCTTGGGGCTTCCTGAGATGAAACCCTGTGGTTTGCAGTGGGCGATGTGATGCAGTGTAGATGGCAAGTCAACTAAGCAATTAATTAAATGCACAGAGGAATGGGCATCACTGTAGAGGGTATGGATACATTCCCCAGTTATTTCCCTGTCCTTCAGAAAAATCTGAGAACATGCATTCCCCTGCTTGGTCCCGAGTGTCTGCAGTCCACACAGCCTAGCCCTGTTGGTGCAGTGGTTATCCCAGTATAACCAATGTTGCACTGGAAGAAGGGGCTGGGGGAGGCAGCACAGGTGAATGGTGGTAAAGTGCATCTCTAGCACTGTGGCACACAGGTCGAGAGACTCAGTTTCAGGCCAGCAATTAGAGACTGAGCCAGGACTGCAGGCCAGGCCAGGGAGTGTGGTTATGTCAACCAACTGTGGGAGAGGAGATGATCCTACCACACCTAATCCTGGCAAAAACTCCTACATAATTGCTGACCCAGCTGTATCGGCATTTGGTGTTTGCATCCTGGGTCATCAAGATAAGCTCTGCTTTCTCAGAAAGTAACTTCTCTTGCTGGTAGAAACAGCCCCTTAGCATCCCCTCATCCCAATCAGCAGAGGCTGCTCTGCCTGGTCCTCCCATGCTGCACCTCTCTGCCCCCAATCCTGCTAGGCCATCTTGCAGCACCACTTGCTGCCTCCCTGACATACATTTGCTAAATATGAACTCATCAAATCTAAAGAGGAAAAAAACACACACAGTACCTTCAAGGCAGTGCAGCACCAGCACACACGTGCTGCCCACACCGGCATGAATCAATGGCAGGCTTGGGAACACATCTTAGTGACTGTGCTCAGGTCGTTTTCCCAGTAACATAGCATCCTTCTTTGTCGTAGGGCTGGGAGATCATCCAGTGTCTGGCTGTGACGCTGACATCAATCGCCTCTGCAGGAGGTGACTAAAACCAAAGAGAAGATGATGAATGTGCAAATGACAAGGGCAGAAAGAGCTGTTCCCTTTGTAATCCTCACTGTAGAGACGCTTCTGGAGAACTGAGTGGGAAACAGAAATGCCTGACGTTTTACACAGTGCTTAGGCTGAATCCTTCTTCTGCCAGCCTCTTCTGTGGTATCCCTGGTATCAGCAACCAGCTCCAGAGGCTGGGACTCTGGGTTGGAGGAAGGGACAGCAGAGAAGGTGTCGTGCTCCTGGTGCAGCCCCCCTGCATGTCAGCTGGCCTGAGACCATTTTACCTGCCATTGGTGTGACCCTGCGTGCTGGGAGGTGGGCCAGCACACCGCCCTATTGCTTTACACGTTGCGGCTTGTCCCCGGAACAAGATGGCTGCCCTCATTGCTGAGAACTTCCGCTTCCTCTCCTTGTTCTTCAAGAGCAAAGATGTGATGATCTTCAATGGTTTGGTGGCCTTGGGCACTGTGGGGAGTGAGGAGCTCTTCTCAGTTGTTGCCTTCAACTGCCCCTGCTCCCCTGCCCGCAACTACATCTATGGGCTGGCTGCCATTGGTGTGCCAGCCCTGGCCCTCTTCCTCATTGGTGTCATCTGGAACAACCACACCTGGAACCTGGTGGCTGAGTGCCACAAACGTGGCATCAAGAACTTCTCTGCTGCCGCCACCTTCCTCCTCTTCGGCTCCATCATGGGCCGGGCAGCTGTGGCACCTGTCACCTGGTCAGTCATCTCACTGCTGCGGGGGGAGGCTTACATCTGTGCCCTCAGTGAGTTTGTCAGGCCATCTTCCCTGGACAAGTTCCCAGCTGAGTATGGGGCCGAGGTGCTGGCCAGGTTCCCCTGTAAAGATGTGCCAGCGAACCTCACCAAGTTCAGGGACGAGGTGACACGGAGACTGAGATATGAGTCCCAGGTAGGCACACCAGAGAGAAAGCCACATGGAGTAGGTAAGACCACCTTGCCATGTCCTAACACAGCCTCTCTCTTCTCTCTCAGCTCTTTGGCTGGCTACTCATCGGCATTGTTGCAGTCTTGGTTTTTCTCACCAAGTGCTTGAAGCACTGCTGCTCACCACTGAGCTACCGGCAAGAGGCTTACTGGGCCCAATACCGCTCCAATGAGGACAAGCTCTTCCGACGCACAGCTGAGGTCCACTCCAGGATCCTCGCAGCCAAGAACGTGAAACATTTCTTTGGCTTTGTGGCACTGGACAAGGAGGAGAAGGAGCTGGTACAAGAGTTCCCGGTGGAGGGTGTCCAGCCAAGCCCCCAGTGGAACGCCATCACAGGTGTCTACATCTACCGAGAGAACAAGGGCTTCCCCCTCTACAGCCGGCTGCACAAATGGGCCAAAGGGGTGGAAGGGAATGGGCCAAGCCCAGAAGGTCACGAAATGCTCTTTTTGGCTTCCTAAGACTGGTGGGTACTGGCAGCAGTTCTCCAAGCCACCTAGCAGGGCTACAATTTATTGGTGCATGGCTGAGAGATTCACTGGGAATATTCTTCCCAGCAGAATTACTTCTCTCAGTGGAGCAACAGCCTCGAGGCAGAGATTGATAAGCAATACACAGAACCCCAGGGGAATCCCTCCCTCCCAGACAACTGTCTCAGTGCTGCTCCCAGAGACAGAAGGGGAGGAAAGAGCAAATGCACACCTTACCTCCAGGCGTCCAATGCACTCTGCTTCTTCATGCACTGCAGAAGCCCTGGGGAAGGAGAGCTGGGCATGACAGTTTGACATTTCCAACCGTAACTCCTGCAATCCCACTCGTCTCCCCCATGGCAGGTCTAGCCCCAGCTATCCTGCATGCCTGCTTGTTTTATTGACATTGGTTTCTTCTTAGGCAGTTGTGTGGTGCCTGCTGTGCATATGGGTTCCAGAGCACTTTACAGTGCAAGGAAAAGAGGGAAGCAGTAGGTAAATTCCTGTGGCAAGGCAGATGCAATAGCACCTGGGAAAGAATGGGTCAGTAACACAGCAGCACACTGAACAACTGAGAGACTAAGGCAGGAAGAATGACCAATATTCCTGGGATTCAAAAAGATACTCTGCAATTACCAAGCTGAAATTTAAGTAGGTCACCAAACTCCCCCTTTTCTTAAGCGTTTGGCAATCTCTAAAGAGACTACGTGACCACAACTGTGAGGTTATAAACCCAGATGACACCATCAGCAGAATAGCTTTCAGGTAAGATGGAAGCCGAAAGGAAGCAGGACCCACAGTGAGCCACACCACTGTCTGCAGCAAATTGCATTTCTCCTCCAACCATCAGATGAGAGTCCTGCTTGTTTGGGTTGTGAGTTCCAACAAGATCTCAACCAGAATCAGTTTTACATGTATGTATATATACACACAGACATACCTAGCATATATAATACTTATTTGTACTTAGATGTATAAATGGGGTATCATTTCTACAGGGAAAGGGGATGAGAAAGTTGCCAGCCAAAAGATCACATTACATACACCCATCTGTGGCCCTGGAGTGACAAGGGACAGTAGGAATGGGACGAGGGAAGCAGCCCTCTCCTTGCCCTTTTTCACGGAAATTTTTTTAAACACTTTCCTCTGCCTTAAATAGTCCCTGCAGCAGAAGGTCCCTTTTATGTACTTGGCCATACTCTGAGAAAGCAAATCTCAAAAGGTGTAAAATTACTGCCCTCACAGTGATGCTGTGTTGACTGTGTCTTCAAGGCTGCTTTTCTTGCACTGCGCAGTCCGTTTTCTCCTGAGGGTCAGCCCCATGTGCCCAACACTGTTTCAAGTGTCAGCAGTACAATGAGGACTGGTTTTCCTATTTGTACTGTTTCTCTATAGGTACAGCTTCCTTCTATACTGCACTGTTTACTATAAAGCTTTAAGTTGTTCAAAAAATGACTAAAACCCACAGACCTCAGAGGAGTTTATACACAAGATTTGAAAGATATTATTAAATGAGAGTTATTTTTCATTGCTTGCTGAGTTGTTTTTTTTTCAGTGGGGCACAAAATGCATAATTTAATATTCTCTTTGAACTTAAGGACTGGAAAGTTCTTTCTTTCTGTTAAACATTCAGATCCTCTGCTATTCAGATGACCCCTGAATGTGAGGTTTAAAAGCATTACCACATACTACAAGTTAGTAACACTGCCTTTTAGTTGTTCTTAAAGTGAGGAGCACGAATCTTGTACATCAGGATATACAATTGTGGCAAAGGATAGAAAAGGCATGTAGAAATCTTCTTACTAATATATTCCCTTGCAAGAGAGAGCCAGAGGGTATTCCCTTGCATAAAGAGGCTAGAACACTGCTTAATGAGCAAGGCATCCCAGCATCCCTTTTCAGCTTCTCTATAGATTTGCCTTGCATTTGTGGAAAGGCTTGTCTCCCAGCTGCACCTCCAACTAATCTGCAGGAATGATCAGAGGCAAGTTAAATGAAATTGCATTAACTTGAGATGAAAGGGAGTTAATTTGCATTTCTTCTCCTTGGCCCTCGAGTGCGAACATGCAGACACACACGCCACCCCCGCACACTGCTCAGCAGATGCAAGGTAACTTGCTGAAACAAAGCAACATTCCTCTTACTTCCTTTACTTCCCTTGCCTTCATAGTCCTAGTCGTTCCTTTCAACCACCTCCACTTCAGTTCCTTCTCCTCCTCTTTCCCTCCTTTGAAGGAAAGGGGCAAGACGTGTAATGCTTGGGAATGGTTTTACTTATCCTAAGAACAAACCATGAATACAAAACAGCTTTTGCTCAGCTGTTTACCTACCTTTTCCATTAACTCCAGCTACCTTCCAAGAGCTGGGATGGGTTAGGAGCTTGTCCAGCTAGTCAGTTTTTGCTCCTTCTTGTTGGAGAGGCATGTCTGAATGGACAGCTGACAGTGAGGAGTGTAGCGAGCCACTGCATTCTGAAATACGTGTGTGCAATTTTAACGATGTTTTGGCCTCCTCTCCCCTGCTGCATAGGCCCCACTGAGACAGCCCCTGAGCTTCTGTCCCTCGTAGCCCATCAGCACCCTCACAAATACCCCTGCTGTCCCTGTGCCCCTCCCCGCCCAGTGCCAGTGCTGAGGTGAGGGACGTTCAACAACACAGCTTTATAAACCAGCACAACCAACCAGGCCAGACCTCTCACCAAAATGCCAAGAGGGAAATCGAGCTGCCTGTCTTCCTGCCATGCCAGATCACGCAGGCTGCCAGCTCACACTGGTTTTCCTCCAGAGGTTGAAAACAACCCCACTGCAGAGCAGCCCACAGGATACCAGTTACGGCACACTTCCCAGCAGCAAGATGGGTTCAAACCAGGCTCCTTCAGTATGGAGAGCTACACACAGGTCTCTCATTTTCCCTGCTGATTACTGTAGAGACTATAATTGCCCCAGTAGGCAAGAAGAAACAATACCTCAAAGGGATCTTGGTTTCTATTGCAATGCTTATTTATGTATTCTATTCTGTAACTAAAAAAAAGAAAAAAAAAGCCAGCTGTTCTCAAAAAAAGCATCATCTGGTACTGGCTACAAGCAGCCTCCTCCTCTAGAAGAGCATTAGAGAAAAATCTGAATACAGTACCTTACTCTCCCTCGGGGCAAGAAGTGAATTGACTTTGTTTCTGGATTCCAACAGATTTGGGAATTAATTAAATGTTGAATCATTGAGCTTTGCCGATACTGAGCATTCAGAGTGGCAGAAGAGCTAGTTCCTGAGGTGCTCTGGTTTTGAGTTCAGAGCACCTACAATGAATAAGACTCTTCAAGTTTGTTATTTCAAAGTTGGACACATACTCACTAGTGACCACAGTGGTTAATCACACCTGTTTCCATACCATCCTTTCCCCTTGCCTTCAGTTCTTTATCTGTAAAACATTTGAATGGTCACATCCACAGCTTACTGGAGAGTTACAAGAATATTGATCATTAGACATCAGGAACACAGCCTGTTTAAGTACCCAAGATACCTGGCTTTTTCCAAGTCAAAGGTTAGACTGGGATAACTTTTGCTTAGCACAGAAAAAAATCTACTTTTTCCTTTGACTTCACTGTTTTCTCTTAAGAGACAACAACAACTGAAAATCACTATTTTTTCCTGTCATCGATCCCTGGCAACTTGATAGATCCTCTGATCACAGCCATGTGTTGTATCACAACTGGATACAAAAGTTTCAAAGTGGGTTTCAAAGTCCTAGGCCCCTTTCATCTGAAGAGGACAGGACAATCCTGGGCTGCATTAGGAAAAGTATTTCCAGCAGGTTAATGGAGGTCATCCTTCCCCTCTGCAGTGGTATGGATATCCAAGGTTCTGTGTCATGTACTGGGCTCCCCAGTACAGGAGATATAGGCTGTCCAGCAAAGGGACAGGAAAATGATTATAGTACTGGAGTTTCCATCATACAAGGAGAATCTGAAAGCTGTGGCTGCTCAGCCTGAGGAGAAAGCTCAAGTTGGATGTTACCCATGTGTATAAATACCTGACACAGGATGTAAAAAATAGACTTTTCTTGGTGGTACTCAGTGACAGGACAAGAGGAAATGGGCACAAAATGAAATACAAAATTTTTTTTTAAAGTCCATTTAAATGCCAGAAAACACTTTTGTTTTTTTACTGTGAACGTGGTCAAACACAGGAACAACTTGCCCAGAAAGGTTGTGGAATCTCTATCCTTGGAGAAATTACAACCAAATGCATGTGATCCTGAGCAACCTAGTCCAGCTGACTCATGCTTTGAGCAGAGGTTTGAACCAGATGATCTTCCGAGATCCCTACAACCTCAACTATGCCACAATTCTGTATTGCTCTGCCAATTTCTAAGAGTAAAAAGGCACCTCACACAAACCTTTCAAAGTGTTAATTAAGACAAAAGAAAATAATCTTCTCTGACATCTTAAAAGAGGGAGAAATTAATTTATAATACACTGCTGTACATAAAAGTGGGACATAGCTGCACCATTTCCCCAATAAAACAGAATAGGCTGATATTTGTATGGATTATAAAACAGTCTATATTTAAAAACACATCTTCAAAGCCATCAACAGATTAGGATTATTTGTAGCATCCAGACAAAGCTGTAAACATCAAATCTCTTCTTTTTATTGTTTGTTTGGTCATAGACCAGTACTCTCCAGAAACTCACTGTCCATGGACACTCATGGCAGAACTCCACACTTCTCAGTGGCATGGAGAGCCAAGTCCCTCTGCTTCTGCTTGTGTTGTATTTAGGTGTCAGCAAGGGAACTTCTGGTCTCCACGTACTCAAGTGCTGCTCTTTTAACAGCGAGGACACTTTCTGTTGTACCAAATTTATTCTCATAATCCAAGTAGCGTTTAAAGAAGAATTTCATCTTCTTTGGTACCAAGCTCAGATGTATGACCCTCTCAAAGATGTCTCTGCAAGAAACCAAAGTGATTCAAGTCACTGTGTTGGTGACAGCACTCAATATAAGCCCTGTATCCTGCCTTTGAACAAAGACCAGAAAGTCAGGGGAGACATTCAACCTGCTGCAAAGGGCTGGTGAAGAAAAAAACTCCTCACAATTGGTCAAAACCTTGAAGTTGAAGCCTTCTATCTGCTTGTAAAACTCTGAGGCTCCTGGTCAATTTAAGCTAAGATCCAGCCTCTGTATTTGATCCTGCATTCATTAAGTGGATGTTGGCTGGATCCATAGTGGGGCAAGTAGAACTTCCTTTCGTCAACTCTCAGGAAAAAAAAAAAAAAAAGCACAACAAAAAATCTCTCTTTTATGTCAAAAGATGCACAAGAGCTGGATCTCACCCCTCAGGTACTACAAAGCAATCCCTCCAGAGAGAGAGATGAACCTCAGCACAGGCTCTCTAGTTTCTGTCATGCAGGCCACTACTTGCAAACCAGCCCTCCTCTGCCTGATGGATGTCCTTGGAGTCTCCTCAGTCCTGACAAGGATGAGCATTTCCACACACCCCAGTTTTCTTTATATGGTGATAAAAATTATCTTTTGCTCTGCTCTGGGAAGTCCTATACAACCCCATGCTGAGGGGTATCTCTGCTCTTTTCAGGTGCTGCTCCAAACACTGTACTCTGTCCCTCCCCAGCCTGCTGTAGCACAACTCACCGTACTTCCTTCTGGCTGCCATTTTTGATCATGATGTCCATGTAGATGGACCAGATGTCTGTCCGCTTGGGGTAGCTGCTGAGGGTGCTCTCAAAGAGGGCCTTGGCATGTTCTGGGTCCCCAAATCGGAACTCCAGCTGTGCAAACCTTGAAATGACATCCACATCTGAAACAAGTAATGACATGTTAGGAAGGGTATCACAGAATCGTTCTTCCCTATGATCAAACACATGAGTGTTATTTACATAGAATAGAGACAGGAACAAAGACAGCAGCATCTCTGCCCAGAGACAAAAGGTTTGGTTGAAAAGTGTTTCTGGACCAAGGTGGGATCAGAACAGGAGAAAGAAAGGTCAAAGTTCACTTCTCATTTCAGCTCTCTGCAGAAGACAGAAGTTTATTCTTACATCCAAAATGCATCTTGCAGCATCCACAGGTAGCCCCACAAACCTGGGATTAGAACAACTGAACTTTTCTAGAGGACTATAGGACTCAACACCATCTTTGCTTTGGATACTTTGCTTTTACTCATCACAGCAAATTCTATTACAGGAGGATTTAGCATTAGTGTTCAGGCTGAAATTTCCCCTCCCCTGATAGTCAAGGGCAGCACATTCAGCACCAACTTTTCACTTACTACAAACACAGTCACAGGCAGAGATATCAAAGAGCAGTCCAGCTATTGGGAACCTGTCAACACATGGTCCACATTAAAGAAGGGGAAGAGAGTACTTACGTTCTTTAGTGGGCAGAGCCTTGAGAGCACGCTCCAAAAGCCTGTGTGTAGCCTCAGTCTGGCCTTGCTTCAGGAGGAAAGAGGCATATTTCAGCCACACAGCTTTCTCCTGCCGGAAACGCTTCAGCATTGTGTGGTACAATTCTTCTGCTTGCTGGAAGGGCACAGTTAGGTTAGATCACACAGACTGATAACAAAGCTTTGTAGCTTCAAAACTGTTACTCTTGGTACTCCAGGTATTGCTAAACACTTTCAACAGAAAAGCAAGTATCAATAGTTCCTCATCGGCTGTCAGACATTACAAAATCAAACCATTATTCCCAATTAGGAACAGGATAGGCCTAATATCTGACAGCTGGAAGCTTCTACAGCCAGTATTGGCAGTTTAGTGGCAGGACTGAATGGGAGACGTATCTGGGACCCGCTTGCACTATGTTACCTTGTACTTCTCAGAATTGGCATAGATGTCACACAGATGCTGGAAGACTTTCAGAGGTTCATTGTATTGAACAGCTCTCTCAAAAACCTTCATCAGTGTCTCCTCAGTACCATACATGTTCTCCAAGTTCAGCAGAGCTACCCAGACGTTCAGCTTCTCCTGTTCTTCCCTTAAAGCAGATGTGAACAAGAATATTTAGCTTTTTGCCAGTCTTATCAGCTTTCTGCAAATCACCCTACAAAGACTCACAGACTTATAGCCTGCCTCCAGGAGAAAGAAATGAAGCATACTGTTCATTGAAACATCATTTTTTGGAACAGAGCACAGTAGTTTCATACTACAACTTTTGGTCACTGTTGTTTGTAATTTAAAACCACAGAGATGATTCAAGAAAGCACAATATACTTAATCATGCTGTAGAGATGATTTCATACACAAGGATATAGACCCATAGAAAAAGCAACATGAACTTCACAGTTTGATTCATGTTTTAATTGAAGGACAACATCTCTGACAGCATTAAGGTCCTCCAAACCACTCTGCCTGCTTGTAAGTATGTCCGTGTACTCAGTGATACCTCAGGGAGTTAGTGCCATCATGAGCTGCAGCAAGTCAGCTGTGGGCCAGCTGTGGTGACTTAGGCCAGACCAACAAAAGGCCAGCTGACAATTGCTACCGTTTACTCTTTCTGAGCTCACTGAAAGAGACCCTGCCACACTCCACACACACACTGATGACACTACCAATGCTCTTCTCCCACCACAAATGGCTCTACCATTATTATTTTTCAGGGCAAAGAAAGGCATAGCCCTGTAATTACCTGAAGCAGATTGTTTTAAGTGCTCGCTCTGCCACAGCTCTGGCCTTGTCAATCTCGGTTGCCTGGAGGTGGAAAGCCATGTACTTTAGCCAGAGGATGGAGCTGTTGGGACTGCTCAGCACCAGGCGGTCAAAGTCATCTGCTGACTGGGGCTGTCGACTGGGGTCCATCAGAGCTGCCTCAATTTTGCAGAGCTCCTTCTCCTTCTTCTGCTTCTCTAGCTCCTTCTCTTTCTTGCTTTGTTTCTTCACCTGAAAGAGCAAAAAAGGAGGACTGGGCAAAAGGCGGCACTTCATGTAAGAGCAGGCAGGACCAGCTAAAGCACATCCAGACCTCAGTATGTCCAAGGCTGGGAAGTCTTCCCAAGAAAAGATGAGGTCAGCTGTTTAAGAACAGAAAATGGTAAACACCCTCCGCTCCTTCACATACAATCACTCTTTCAATTGAAGCAGTTCAGGAAATCTAATTTCTTTTAATGAAATACACTGAAAACCCAAATATTTTGCTAGTCTTGCACCCCAGATGCAGGATTCACACTTCACCCCTCCCTCTCCTTCTTCCATCTTTACCCAGCAGGCTCACCACCACAGTCCATTCTGTAAAAGTCCAGGATACAAGGAGAGAAACTGTGCAAGACTAGGGTACGTTGCTGGACTGCTATGGTGACTCAGGTGTAAAGTGGGAACTGACAGTGCTCTCGTTCTCTGCACACAGCCGCTGTACCTTGGGCAACAAAGCACTGTCCATGAGTGGCCTTTACAGAGGTAAGCTTTGAGAGACAGGGGAAATCCTGAAGAGTAAACCTGAAGCAACTTGTGAGCTTGTTTCTAATTTTGCTGAATTGTACACACTGGAGAACTTCTGAAAAATTACAGCATAAAAGAAGATTTTTTTTTGGTGTGTTTTTCTAAATAAGACGACTGTAATTTAAAGAGGTTTTTAATCTCCAGGTTAAAACACAGAGCTGACATCAAATACAAAAGTTTGATATTCAAGAAAATGTTCGTTTGACCCTAAATAATTATTTTTTTAGTATGTCAACATGAGAAGCCCTATTTTCATTCAGCCATGGTAAAATAGGGCCTTTTCTCCTGTGCTTCAGAGATATCTGCTGGTAGGCACAGTGAGAGTAGTTAAGGAAGCTCAGGATTAGCTGTCAGAGATGTTCTCTTGTGTTAAAAGGCTTTGCTATGCTAAATCACATCAGAGCCATCATGTGGTGTGTCCAGTGCAAGCAACACTAGCACACAGTACCTTTGACTGCGGATCCTCCTCCTCTTCCTCACTCTCTGAGCTCTCTTCCTTCTGATTCAGCACAGGTACATCCACTGCATTCATGTCCTCATCCCAGCTGAAGCCTACGGAAACCTGAAGCCTGGGAGCTTCACCAGGTTTCCTTATCTGTTTGGAGGGAGACAGGGAATGTCCTGGAGTTTAATTTGAAGTTTTACGCTGAGATCAGACTACTGATGTTTCCTTGTGACTTCTCTGTATGGACTTCTCACACTTGTAAATAGCCCAACAGCAGAAACACTATATTCTGGTCATCTTTTCTGTAATTAAAACTCAATCCATCTCAAGCTATTTTCTGATGACACAAACACCAGTCCACATCACTCCTATCTTCAGCAGTGATACTTAACTGTCATCCAAGTCAAAACTGACACATCTCAATAGTGCTGGAATGTAATTTCAGTCTCCGGTTCTCCTCCAAACTTCTTACCTTGGATTTCTTTTTAGTCACCTCTTCCTCCTGGTCATCATCATCCTCCTCTCTGTAATATACCTCAATTCCACTGTCATTTTCATCTGCTGGGCAGTTCTTCCTTTTTTTTGGCTTCACCTCCTGTAATAAGGGGAAATGAGTGGATGGTGGAGGGTGAGACAGCAGAGAGGGACAACAGAGAGAGGGTGGTGCCCTGGCACATCATCTCCTGCTGTCCAGAAAAAAACACAGAATAAACCCATGCTCACCTACAGGACAGGTTACACAGGCAACCAGGTTGCTATTTCAGTTAACTCCTACCCAAACTGAAAAGTTTCTGATCTTTGCTAGTCTCCAATGCAACTTAAACATTTTCCTGCTTTAATCCTCAGCCTGACACCAGAGTATATCACTTCAGTATTTTGGCCAGCCAAGTCCTTTAGCATGTCCTATTCAATAACATCCATACCTGCTCACTTTCAGAGTTTCCTCTTCTCTGTTTTGTCTTCATCTTAAGCTCTTCTCTCTTTTCCCTATCATCTGCCTCTCTTTCCTCTTCCACTGCATCATATCGTGGTAGGCCTAGGGATTCAGGCAAGACACTTGACATCCCAGTGTCCTCAGGCAGGAGAGAGAGCTCAATATGTTTTCCATTTACACTGTAGTGCATTGCCAGGAGTAGCAAGAGCAGAAGAGGAGGAAAACAAAAACAATAAAAAAATACCAAAGCATTTACTATGACTGCAAGCATATGAACTTCTTTCAAATCTTCCTAGCTTTTATCCTCCCTTTTTCCATCCTCTCCTCCTTCACCATCTCCTTTCTACTAAGGCCCCTTTTAAAGAACACTGTACCTACCCAAGCACCTTGGCAGTGAGCAGCTTTCCTTCGGGAAGGTACTTTTCATATAAGGACTGTTTGTGTACAAAGTATGGAGAAACATTCTGGAACAAGATTCGGCACAGAAGAGAAGAGGACAAGCTGAGAAGGAAAACAAAAAAACAAGTATTCTACAGTAGGTGAAAATAAAAAATAATTGCAGTAACTATACCTGTGGCACCACCAGTTCTATGCGTCACAAAAGCCTTCACTACTTTAATTTCATAGGCTCAAGAAAGCAGCAATGACTTCTTGATTCTCAACAGGAAATTCATTTTGCAACATCACATTACACCAGAGATCTCCCTTAAAGATTCCAGAATCGTACATCCAAAATAAATTCTCCATGAACCCTCATTTCCCAGAATAATTTTCTTCAGCTACACACCCAAAGAATACACCTGATGGAGTGATTGATTTGACGTAGCCTCTCACTAGCTGGCCTTTTTTAACATCCTTAATACATGTTATTTCAACATCCTCCACTTTGCCGTGGCTCTTCGGGTTTAGTCTAAGAGAAAACAGAGGTTAAAAGTTAAAGCACTAATCATAATAATTCATATTGTGCTCTGGATATAAAAAAAAATGTATAAGTATTAACAAAAGCTTGTACTTTCTGGAAAACATACAGGATCAGAGATACCCTTCAGTTTGTTTCAATATACTAATGGAGTATCTGCATCGCTATCAAGCTATACATACCATTAGGGAATAGACATGCTGCTGTAAACAAAGCCAAACAAATCTCTGACACCAAGAAAATGAAGAGAGTAAAATGCTGTATGAAATTCTGCATAGAATTGGCTTGATATTTTTTTCCCCACTTAAACAGAAATTAAGTGTGAACCCACTTGCTCAGTTCTACAATTAGTGTCAGACACCTCCACATTTGCCAATACATAGGAAAATCTGAAGTAGGAAGTCTCATAACTCAAAAAGAAAAAAAAGTAGTCCTTGTCCTTTTAGTACTTCACGCTGATCCACCCAAACCAACAGTTACTGCATTTCACTATCCTTTCCTTCACTAGTAGATTAACATATTGGAGAGATGACATGTACCGGGATTGACGGAGAGATAACTGGATTTTGCCATTCTCATTGGAGAGGATGTAACACCTGCAAGACAGAGTAAGGGGAAAAACAGGAAGCTTTTTTACCTGATAAATAAAGCCACAGATAGAAAATATATACTTTCATTAGCAGAATAACACTCTTAAGGAAACAAAACACTGTTCCTTGGAGCACTTACTGTCCAACACAAACTTCCCTCAGTCCCATCAGCACCTTAAGTAAAGAGTAGCTACTCTCAAAACACAGTCCAAGAAGTCAGCTGAAAAGGGGCTTCTTCACACATGGAAAATACAAGACTTTCACCCAAATGCCTATCAGGTCGTAAGTTCACATTACTTCTTTGCTACAGAACTGAACCTTATAGGTCTGGCATCATCTTACTGTAGCAAAAAAGCATGTCACCAAAGGGGGATAATTTCTAAGCCCTGCAGCTTCAGGAAACAATAAAGAAAATTACTGACCTGACAATCTTGCCAACCATGAAGTTACCCAGAGGATTATCCATGTAAGTATCGTTTAGGTGAAAGATGCTGACTTTGCCAGTCCTCCCACCTGGCAAAGCAATGGTCAAACCAATGGGTGGAGTCACCTTTGTTACCATCCCTACAGTGATGGTGCCCTGCTCCAGTGACTGAACTCCTGGAAGAAGTGAAGGAGGGATAAGGTTTCATAAAACTTCAAAAGTATGTAACCAAAGTAACAGGTAGTGTCAATGAAGTTGATTTAATTGTCTTATCAACCCCACCAACTTTTGGTAGGATGCAGTCCATACATTCTCTCAGTTCACAGCAACATTTGCCTTGGTAGCTCAGGCAAGGTCCCCTAGTTGCAGTTCTAGGATCCGGAATAACTGACAATCTTGACAAATGTACCATCTTCTGCTTTGATATCAGGTGGGAATATGTTCCTAAGGGCTCAGAGAAGGCCTTTAGTCTAAGACAACAGGAAAGTGATTCTGTAGTCTAAAAGTCTGACCTCTCCTTGCCTTGCATGCTGCTACTTCTGAGTCAGGGACCCAGGGGTTAGTTCTGTCCTATAGGGAGGTAGAGCTTGGCTCTGGAGTGTAACATCTTCACCTGAGGGATCAGTGCAGACCCACCTCCAAGTATCATATGCAGTGGACTTCTGCTGTTAAGACTCCACTATACCTGTGAGTGACAAGCAGAGGTTTGTTTCGGTGACATCAGTTCCAGTCACTGTAGCTGATATTGCCTGGCCATTTCTGAAGCTCTTTTCTGGATGTTTTAAGACCTGAAAGAAAAGGCAGATTTCCACTCATTACCAGAATAGAAGCTTTGCACAATTCTGACTGGTGTTTATCCTATGAAGCTTTATATTTTCTATACACGTCTTTGTAGTACTAGCTACAGGCATATTACTTGTTTGTCAGTGAGAGGCAGTGATGTCTAAAAGGCAGAACATTGGATTAGGAATTCACAGAGATGTCAGAAGTGTCTTCAGTCATTACTTGCAGCCATGCGCACAGAAAAAAAGCATAGTACTATTTCTCTGTAATGGCCTCTTACCTTGGTGTGCAAAGACAGCAGCAGATGAGGAATTCTTCCTCGAATGTCAGGGGTGACTTCTACCTCCAGCCAGTTTTTGAGGATGTTATACTGAGAAGACACCAAAAAACAGAGAACACAGCATGAGAGCTTGAGGAAAAAAAATTCCTTCCCTGGCAGATTCACTATTTTTTAAGGCTAGAAAGAACTACTCCAGTCTTGGCTCTTGCATCAAGTAAAAGCAGTGATTTGCTTCCACTACTGCAAACGTAACAGCGCTGTGGTTCACAGGGCAGCGTGCACACAGGGGATGGGCAGCATTCCCTCTGTGCTGCTGGCACACTCAATGTCTCAAAGGCTGTTTTGCTAGAGTGCAGGGTGGGAAGCATCTGCTGTTAACAAACAGGCATGTTGAACAGGGTGAGCCAGCTCAACTCCATCAAGTATAAAAAGTGAGTCTTCTTTCTCCTGCTCTCCCCAAAAGACAATGCACATCCCATGAGCTGCTCATGCTGAAGACCACAGCAGTGTCAGTGTTTGGCTCTGAACTGAGGCCCCTGAGGTCACCCCCACTTGCTGCCTCACCCAGCACACTTCTTAGGAAAACTCTGACCTCACCTTTCTTACAAAACAGGTGACTGTCTGTCCAACACTGTAGAGTCCAAGTTTCTTGAGGGCACTGTCTTCTTTAAGGTTCAGCATTGCTGTCACTTTCCCTTCTATTTCACTGTTTGCAAACAAAGAAGGACATCAGTAAGACAGTTTTGGTCCCAATAATGAAGATAGGAGTTAGAAATCCAGGAGATCATGGTGAGCCAATACTACTGCGACAGTGCCTTTGTGACATTCATCCCACATCCCCTCCCCAGCTGCATCCTTCTACAGGGAATGAATTCTTTCCTCTGCTTAAGAGGGACTCATGCCCTTCTGACATGAGTGGACATACCAGTCCAGACTGACACAACCTGAAGCCCAAAGGACATTTCAAATGAAATCATGTGCTAGGAGAGCACTGTGAGGTTTGTTAAACTTCAGGTCCCAGACCCAACTTAATGTGAAAGAAAGACTAAGAAGCCTTGACACACTGTATAGATATGGAGGTCCTTGCTCACAGTCAGCTCCTTCACAAGAGATAAACAAGAGAGGGAACCTACAAGGATATAAAACCTGTGAAGCATCTGCAGACAGCACAAAGGCCAACACTTACCTTGGTCGAATGCTAAGCTCTGGAATGGTCTGTGTGAAGTGTGGATGGCTGATGGGCAGGTACCTAAAGACAAGAAGGCTACAAGTTTCTCATGATTTCCCCAGGCCCCGATCATTCACCTGTAATCACTATGCATTGACAAAAAGAACCATAAAAATATATGTAAGCCCTCTAAAACTACCAAAGCCTTCCAGTTTTTCAGTGACAATTTAGGACCCAAAATATTCCAGCAAATTTAGTCCCTGGGGGCAAACTTCCCTTATATTCAAGGTTTCCACTGGACCTTAAGAAAATATTATTTTTTTTTCTTGCAATCTATACTAAAGATAAATACAGTGACACATATAGAGAGCTAATTCACTGAAACCTGCATCTGGGATACAACATAATAGCAGATATTCTCAGGCCTCAACTACTCCAATAAGGGCAGCTTTAACAGCATCAGTTGACACAAGGAGCAGCCTAGATCATCTGAATTGAGTAACTCACCCCTTACATTCCCCAAGAAGTAATATTAGGGGCATGTCTTCCCACCTGTGAGTGTTCACATCTCTGCCTCCAATGACTCGAGCAGTCACCTTCTGTCCAGCTTTCAGAGTATATGTTGGAAAAGAACCTATGGGCACTTCATCCATAACTCGGGATGCATGGATTGAACCTGTCAGCTTGTCATCAATAGCAACTGTCACATGCGTTGGTTTTACAGATTTCACAGTACCAGTAACAACATCCCCCAGGGAAAGCGAGTGTTTCACAGCAACAACCAGCTCTTCTAATGCCGTCTCAGACTCGTTCCGGACTCTTACAAAAACATTCTTCTTTGTTGAGCCTTGTACTGCTAACAAGACTCCGTGGTCGTTCACCTCCAGTACTTTTAAGGTTGCAGAGATTGTTTGTCCCACCTTCAGTTTTTCTGAGTCGAAGCGGAAGGTGTCATTGAAGTGAGAGGCTATGGGGACAGCTGCCAGCTGGCCTGTTTCCAACAAAGACACGATGGCAAACTCATCTGCTACGTGCTGCACAATGGCAGAGTGCTGGGAGTTCTCTGTGAGCCACTAGACAGAGATGGAGATAGTGACTAATTCTGCTGAGATCCCCATTCCCTCCATTCTACCTCCCACAGCTCTAAAAGCAGAAATAGCCATCCCCTCATTTCATTAATCACTTAGTTTGCTAGACAAGGAGAAACATACAAATCAAAACAACTGAATACATACTTGCTTGGTTTTTTGTTTTAACAGTTCTTCTCGAAGAGAAACAAACACCTTGGATGAGAGGGCATCCACATGAAGAACCAATGCCTTAGTCTTCTCACCAGGAACAATATTTTTGTCTACAAATGAGAATAAGGACATTATCTCCTCATAGACAGTAAAGGATTTTGAGTATCAGAGCTAGTGGCACATAACAGACAGCAAAAGGTTGTCTGTGATTCAGTTTAATTCCAGAAGACCTTAGTGATAAAAAGACTTATTGTAACTTATTGTAACAAAGATAACTTAGTACCAAATGTATAATAAGGCTCTTTAAGAAAAGAACAGATACCTCCAATATTAATGGCAAGGAGGGGAAAAAAAAGAGGGAGGAGCTTTTTATTTGGAAAAAGTCTGGTGCTTTCATGGAAGAACTAAATGGATTTTGTGAAGATGCGATTCTTAGATAATGCAGACAAGGCTGACTGAACACAAATTCAAGGCAATACAGGTTTTCAAAAGGATTATGATAACACATTTGCATAAAACCATCATCAGACTGTCTGCTGTTGATGAAACAAAATTTCTGCACATAGAAGTGCCAGGATATTACCCCTGCTGAAGTTAGCACTTAATACAAGTATCAGTGATTTATTCATTATCACAGCATGTACTTCTTTAGTTCTGTATAATATGGCACTTTCCTGCTTTAATTTTTGAATTAAAAAGTACTGAAATTGTAGCCCTGTTTTAAAGTCACGTTGACTTAAAAGAAAAATTAAACAGCAATTTCAGACAGAGCTTACTCCAAGGAACATATTTCTGAAGTAAGTGGAAAAAAAACCCAAGCAAAACCAAGAAAGCTGAAGCTTGTGTTGATTATTTGTCTACATCTCAGAGCACAAACTAGACATTACAAGATGCCAAAGATATGAAGCCAGATTGGATTGAGTTTACAGATGGGTAACAGAGACACAGATAGGCTTCAGTGATACGTTCTGAACCATGAAAATGGGTCAGCAACATAGTATGAAATTGGACTTCAAGCCCATCCTTACTCTGATCAGATACCTCCTATGTCAGTTCCTCATCATCTGAATTAATTTAAGGACAGAGGTTTCAAAGCACAAGAGTGAAACCCAAAGCAAGCAAAGACAAGACCCTCACCTCCCAGATGGTAGCGAGTGGCTGTGACAGTCAAGCCTGTGACACAGCTGCCACTGAACTGCACTGAGCCATCCTCCTTCACATTCTGCACCACCAGCTGCAGCTCCTTCCCAGGCACCAACTCACAAAGGCCTCGGGCCATGCTGGGGTCTCCTACATAAAGGAAAGAAAAAGCAGGAAATCAATTTTACCTACGTTGTTTCTTTGCACAACAAAGATAGTCTTCACATTTGCTCAAGAGTGCAAGAACAAGCATTTACAGCCACCTTATAATGGAATACAAAGCTTAGGCTCCTGAATATGCAGAAACACAAAATAAATTCTAAGAGTTAATAAATGTACCAACACTTTGTGATATTGAGGATCTGATATCTATGTAGAGAATATTTTCCAACATTATAGAAACACTGGCACACAGCATCACATATAGTAAAAGGTGAAAGCAAAATATATTAATACTAAAAACACAAAACTAATTTGTAACTTCACAATTACAGGAAACAAAACATTAAAGACAACTGGATATAAAAAGAACCTAAAAAGGCTAAGTCAGAATTTGACAAAAATCAACTGCAGTACATCCAGTATTCTTAACACTGAAAAAACAGCATGTGAGACTATCTTTGTTGGAGGACTTGTTCAGCAAGCCTGCAATACAAGTAGGCAAATCTGTTTGTACAAACTCATCCTCGTGTGCTTACTGTATTTGGGTTATCACAAGCACATGAGTGCCAGCATAATTATCTTCATACTTTCCAGTTAAGCAGATCCTGGCTAGGGCTAGAGGAAGTTGCAAAATCCCTCTGTGAAAATCAGGCATCCAATGCACAAATATAAACAATAAAAAGCAACTTGATCACAGCATGCACAATTACAGACTTATGCACCACAGGAATCACAGGAGCAATTACTGACTGCCAGTAAAAAACAATGTGAGTGTCCTTCGCAGCTATAGTTAAAAAAGCACTGTTACATGAAGGTAGAAATGGTGCTTTCTGATCAGTTGTTACCTGCAAATACAGTATGCATAGAAATAACACAGCGTTACTCTTGTCAATGATTCCTTTTTATTTTGATGGACAAAGCTAGTCCTATTTGCTTTAACACAGTAAGATGCAGTGCAGGCAGCAGGCACCAATAGGCAAGTAAGGAAATTAATCTTAAAGCCTTTCTCTTTATTATTTCAACCCTCCAAAAGCATCATGCACTTAAAAAAGGTGTACTATTCTTCAGAAAGCACCAAGGGAAAAAGAGAAAGAGAGCTTTACCATCAGACAGCCTTTCTTCTGTCACAGTTAGTGGCACTGATGCACCACTAATGTCACTACCAGTTGTATTCTGTCCTTCCATCATTTTTGAGTACAGAAAATTGACATCATGTCCATTCTGACTCTTATGTACCTATGACCCTAGTATCCAGGCAGCAATGCTGGTTTTCCTAAACTAAGTAATTGGCAAGGGTAGGTCTCAAGTACCTGTTTCTAATACATAAGTTTGCACACAATGAGAACCTCCCATATTACTTATCACCGTTCATTTTTTCAGGCATTTAGGAAAATTCAGGTTTGGCCACTGGCCAACCTGTTTTGCTTTGCTGGTGCTTTGTGGCAGTTTGCTTGTGCACAGAAAAAAACTCGTTCTGGTCATTTTCCACTTAATAAAAACACCAAACTACAAAACCCAACTACAAAAACATACACCTACACTTCCACTAGCACAGTAGAAAGGTTTCACAGCCTTGACCAACATCCCTTTTAACCGTTAGCTTTTTGGAGTTTAACAATTGTTTATGGACCTGAGAAATCAGGTCTATAGACTAAGGCTCTTAAAACACAAGATCATAGAGTACTAAAAAATTAACTATTGACAAATTAAAAATAAACAGAGACAATGCTTCACAAAACACATAATTAAATGGTGAAACAACTTCCAGATGCCTTAGTTGATTAACTTTTAGACTGGTTTATAAAGCATTTACAAATATTCACACTGATAAAAGTGTCTCCAAGGTTGGAGAAAGGGATTGGTCCACAGAACACCCAATCTCAGCCTGGATATCTTACTTTCACCTTCACAGGCCCTCAAGGAGCCCACCTTTTTGTACCATTGTAACTCCCTCTTTTGGTATATGGACCTCATAGTTTGTCTGGTTTCTCTCTTTAGTCCTCTAAGCTTTAACCAAAAAAAATAAAAAAAAATAAAAAAAAATCAAGCCAGGAGGCCTAGCAGACTTCATGAAAAGAGTAGACTCTTTGTCTTGTTTCAGACAGTTTCAAAAAGCTTTCTTGTCAATGGCAGACACTGCACACAAACCCTTCTCCCAATAAACTCCTCCGAGAAACCTCATCTGCTTGAGCTGACCATTCTTTTACTTAAAAGAAAATGTTTTTCCCTTTTTGTTCTTCCAGAGCCCCTTTTTTTTGTGATATCTGCCCCTTTAGCAGAACATGTAAAATCTTTTACCTTTTCTTCTCAACAAGTTCCTGATTTCTTTAATCTCCTTGAAATACTGATGCAGCAGAGCAAAGCTCTCTGCAGCAGAATCACCCGAGCTGCACTCTGACACCTTCAGACTGAGGAGCACACGCTGCTTCTCCTCATCGATGCTCATCACCTTTGCAATCACTGTTTGTCCAACCACAAAGTGGTCCTTGGTGTCTGTCACAAACTTGTCACTCATGCTCTGTGCAAAGGAAAAAAAGGGACAAGGGTTACTGAGCACAGCTGCTCACTGTCAACCCTCTGCAGTGCTGTTCAAAAGGGTTTAAGACTTCATGAAAATGCATAAGACAAAGACTAACAAAAAGCATCAGCTAAAAGGAAGTCACATGAAATCCTCCTTGCTGATACTTAAGCTCACTTAAATAAAATAATTTGTTTTGTTTTGGAAGTGAAGTAAAAGACAAGAAGGCCAATGGCATCCTGGGATGCATTAAGAGAAGTGTGGCCAGTAGGTCAAGAGAAGTTCTCCTCCCCCTCTACTCTGCACTGGTGAGACCCCACCTCGAGTACTGTGTCCAGTTTTGGACACCCCAGTTCAA
>JANHGL010024462.1:0-24326 GCA_024611195.1 Ceyx melanurus | reverse complement strand
CTGCTCAGGCAGGGGGGTTGGACTAGATGATCTTCTAGGTCCCTTCCAGCCCCTAATTTCTGTGATTCTGTGAAAAGCAACTTTTACCCTACTGGAGGAAGCTGTACCACTTCCACGGGTGCTGTTCACTGCAGTGAGCAGGGTACTTACCACTTTGGGTGCCAGTCCTGTCACACCGAACGGGAACTCCACAAATACTCCAAAGGACATCACATTCCTCACGTAACCAGCCAAGAGCATCCCAGGCTGGATTTCAGAGAAACTCCTCACAACTTGCTCCTCCTGTAGAGCAGAAATCACTGCAGCCTTTCTGCTCAAGATCTGACCAACCAGTTCGGAAAAATGGGAAAAGACTGAATGAAAGGATTCTGACGCCAAGCAAATCTCTCAGTGCTGCCAACCACTGGGCTAGAGCATTATTGCAGGTTAGACAGTACAGGAGCTCAAAATCCTGCAATTCCCATTTCTGTCTTGATCTTTCCACACTAAAATTTAGCAATTGATGTCTCTTAAGCTGATCAGTATTAGATACACACTTCATATTAGAAGAAATGTCAACTCCCTAATATTCCAATTCTGATTTTTGGTATAAAACCAGCAATTTTTTGTTTGTTTTTTTTTTTTTCCCAAGGTTGTAGTACGATTAACAGCTCAGAAGCTGGTTGGGAAGATCAGTAAATTCACAATCAAATCCTGGTTCTAATGGGATTCCAGCAGCAGCTGAGCCTCACTTTTAATACCAGCAAGTTATAGTCTTTGAAGCACTGCTAGCTTGACAGGCACTTCCACTTCAACACACTAACTAATAGTTAACTAACAAATCTATTTGTTGCAGATACTTTGGATTCCTGACAGAGATTTCCTTCCCCATGCTTTGTCTGGTTGAGGTGGCAAAGGATACGATACGCTCTCCATTGTCACTTAGGCACACAACTCTGGGCAGGACATCTCCCTCTTGAAGACAGTGCCACAGGAGCTTGCAGGTAGTAACAAAGTCAGAGAGGTGCACTGTGGGAATCCAGGCTATCACATTACCTTCATCTTCTAAGATAGAAACCTCTAGCCCATTATCTTTCTTCTTCAAGACTTTCACATCAACCATCTGAAATTAGAACAATTACAGTGATATAAAATTCCAACTCATCTCTTTTGATGCACAGGGTAGGAAATGTCAAGCTGTGGGGGCCTTGACATTTCCTCCCAGCTATATATGAGAAAATCTTACATCAACAGGGCTGAGCCCAAAAAACGTGCCAATACTGATAGTAAAATCAGAAGTAATTCTCAGCTCCCAGAAAAATCAAGAGCTAGAAACATTCTTATGGTTGTGACTTTTTACCTGAAGGGAAAATTGAATAATTTAAACAAGATTAGAAGTGTTATGTTCCTGCATGAGCAGTATCTGCAGGGTGCTGGAAACTTTGCTCATTCCACAGAAAACAGAGAAGCATTTCAAAACATATCTCTAAAGTTGTCTTTTTCCAGGGAGCGATTTTGGAATGATAACACAGCAGCATCCAGAAGTAAAAGGCCCTCCACTTAGGAGTAGGAGCACTAATTAGTACCTCCATAAGGACTGTCCTGGGACTCCTTTATGCTGACCTCTGACAACAGAGTGTCTTTTTGATCTAGGAGGCCAACCACAAAATAAAAGACACATATTTAATGCTAGTTCCTGACCAACAACAGCTTTTCTTGAAGCAAAATTGTTGAAATTGATACCAAATTATCTGGAAAATAAGTATGAAAAGGCAAAAAAGGAAGCAGTCAATGAATTCAATACCTCTCCTATTTGATATTTCACTTCCTGCTTCTTCTTTGAATTACATTCTTTTTTGTCCTCAAGGGCAGGCTTGCTTGATAACCTGAAGGACAACAAGAGTCTTTCCTGCTGGGATTCACATTTTAAGACCATTACTTTAACAACCTGCAGCAAAAAAAGATAAAAGTCTAACTCAGCTCTTCAGTGTGCTACTGCCTACAAAGCAAGTAGAGAAAATGCACATACAGCACACTTTTCTCTCACACCTAAGAAAAGCAAGGCACTGACTGTAACTTAACAGGTTCAACCAGAGAGAAAAGTTTTGATCACAAAGATGGACAATGGAAGTACATAGTCATTAAACTACATAGCAGGTCTGTTACCAGAATAGAGAATAAAATTCATATCTACAGATCTACAGGCAGAAATCTTGACTAGAAAATAACTCCCTTCCTTGGACATCCAAAGAACAGCAGGATTAAAGACAAATGAAAGCACCAGAAACCAAACAAAACAACCCACCACCACCACTAACAACAACAAAAAAAATCCCAAACAAACAAAAAAGTCAGAACAATCAAAGAGTGCTGAGATCTTCATAAGCTTGCCTGCAACAAAGACTAGAACTTGGTTAACAGCATGGTTCTCAGAGCACCTGGCTGAAGATGTGCAGAATTTGCAATAAACAAGTAAATCATCATAATGCAGAGACAGAAAAACCTCATCCTTCTGATTCTTAGAGTTCTAAATTCCTTAGCAGAAACTGCAGCCTAGAACACCAAACTTCTACTAAGATCTCCGTAACTCAACCAAGTGTAGTTCCCATATCACATACCATGGTGCCTTCTTCACACCAGAACAGAGAGAGTCTAAGAAACAAAGACAAGTCCATGAAACACTATGAGAAGAGCCCCTTTCACTGCCTAAACTGTTTAAATGGAGCACAGCAATTATTTAAGGTTAAAGGATGTAAACATCTTTTGGTGTAACTGGTTCCTCCAGGGAAAAGTCCATGTAGCAGCCAACTCAATTGCAGATTTCTCTTTTGCATTCAAACACAAGGCATGGTATATGTACATCAATTACCTGGCCTTCATGGAAGACTTTATCTGGACAAGGTATGGGTTCTGAGCTGAGCTCATTCTTGGGTACCAGACCTTTGACATCATTGTAGAACTTCACAATGCAGCCAAACTCCCTTGCACAAACCACAACGCCATGTGTGATAAGACCTGGCTTTGCATCTTCATAATTGCAGAGGACTGGAAGCTTTGATTGGACAAGACTTTTCTTTAGAGTAAGGATCAGCCTCCTTCCTTCAGGATTGCACTCTAGCACCTGCAAGAATGGAGTACAAAGGGGTTCAAAAAGCATGTCTGCCATTGCCTGACCAATTCAGCTGCTAAATACTCAGAACAAAACAATAAACAAACCAAACCAAAGAGGGCAAAGCAGCTGAATACCCTGTCTGGCAGCTCTCACCCGACATCTGACTTCATCTCCTATATTGTACTTCTTCTCAGGCTGCTTCAGGATCACATCAGCAAGATGCATGGATGGCACAAGCCCTTTAATCCTGTCAGTCACTTTCACCTGCATCCCAATAGGTTTCAGAGCAAACACTTTCCCCTAGAATTCAAAACAGGAAAAAGAATCAGTAAATTCAGCATGAAAAGTAGACTGTGCATGTGTTAGGAAACAGCGAAGACACTTTATTACCCATTATCACCAAACTTAATTGCTCTCCAAAAAACAAAATCTTAGTCCAGCCCACATTTCATCCAACCAATCTGACCCATTAACTTTTTTACATTCCATCTCTGGCAAATCAGACTGTTTCCAGAGATATATCCAATACAGTCATGACTCGGACATAAGAATGATCATCACTGAGTAATTTCCTGCCCATGAGCTGATTGTGATGGTCCATGAAAGGACTCAAGAGTGCAACACCAAGTTTCAGGGTTTTTTTCTCAAGACTTTATAAAAATATATTCATGGTCAAAAATAAATTACTGACTCTGGCTAAAATTTGACTACCTAGGCAGCATCATGAATAAAAACTCAAATAAAAAGGGGAAAGAAAACTATCATATTCCACTGAGTCCAGATGTGTTTTTTCCTCCCTTTCATCTCACTAGTCTGGATCAGAAGTTGAACATACAGATTAGGCAAAAGAAACACACATTAGCTAGATCATTATTACAAGTATAATGGCCACAGAATACTGTGAAAGTCCTTCAGATGATCCTCACCTGCACCACATCCCCTGTGTGGATATCTTGGTATTGCAGAATCTGTGCTTCAATAATCTGACTAGGAGAGACAGCAAGAGATGACCAATCAGATAACCTGAAGGAAATTCAGACTAAGAGAGTCTCCTTTGCCTTCTCCCAAATATATTTGTGCCAATATATCACACTAACCCTAGAGTTCTACAGCTCCAGATTTCTGTGTTTTACTCCAACCGACCCACCTCCCAAAACAGATCTCTGGACATAAATGTCAGGGTGGTTCACCAAGCTCTGTTCCAGGTGACAGTCACAAAGATATGGCCACCAGTCATGGCTCCAAGAAAGGGAAAATCATCATCTGTCTGCATTGCTTAAAGACACACAGATGGAAATACTAAGAGGGAGAAGGAAAACAGGGTGGAACTTGGAAGACTCAGGTTCAATTTCCTGTTCACATCTTTTTCCTCTCCACATCTTCTAACGTGATCCCAGCAGAAGTAGTTTAGCCTCCCTGTGCCTCAGCTCACCAATTGTGTCCCAATTCCCTATAGTATGTTGAGAATATGCAAGATGTCTCAATAACCTGATGTGAGACAACAGAGACAGAGGCCAAAAACCCCAAATGGGAATTCCAGTCCTACAAAGCAAGTCCCTGGAGTATTTTCCCCTTTCAACTACACCCTTCTAATCCAATTTTCTAGACGAGTCTATGAAACTTACTGCTTCAGAGATACAATACACATCTCATCCATCAGGCTGTAGTCAATGATCCGACATTTATGTTTGCATCCTGTCTTAAATGCTCCAGGTTTAAAGGATTTTCTGGTTTTTGAAAGATGTTTCAACTAGAAGAAACAAGTTACAATTTAGAGTTTGGAAAAATGGAAGTGCTGATACAGACCTTAGGTTGAAGTGACAGCATCTGAGAAAATTATTCCTCTAACATATTCCCTTTGTGCAGCAATTTCACCAGTTTTTTTGCAACCACCTCCTACAAACCAACTGGAGTAAGGGGAGGTATAATTTGGCAAGCACCTTCCACATTATCTTCATTTTATTGTGTTTGTCTCACAAAGTGCATGAAAGTAGAACATAAAGTAGAAAATAAAACCTCCCTTAGAGGCTAAGACAGCTGCAGAGGACTTGCCTTGCCGCTCTGGTATTTACCCGTGCAAATGCAAGAGTGCCATCATCAAGCTCAAATATGGCACCAAACTGCTTGTAGAAAGATCTCACTGTTGACTCCTCCACCACGGCCCCCAGGCGATCATTGGAGAGCTGGTTTGGGGATCCCCCAGGGTGGAGGAAGGCCCGCCGCAGAGTGAGTCGCACCACCTTGGAGGTGGGGTGGACAGAGAGGATGCAAGCTCTCACCTGGGAGAGGAGAGTATGTTCATTAAACACAAGTTTGTGAACAGAAGAGGAGAAAGGCACATTGCTTGTGTTTTTAGACATTATGCTTGGTATCTCAACTTTCTGTCCATGCACAAGCACTTTCCAATATTAGTAGTAGTACTTCAGTTCTAACAGCTTCATAGGTGAGGGATTTTTGCTTCTGTCTGTTGTTTACAGACTAGTCTGGAACCTACGCAGCAAGGGGAACAAGACCACACAAGTCATTTTCTATCACTTCCAAGTCTCTTATGCTTCTCAAACAAGCCTTTGATTAGTCTTTTTCTTTTTATTAAAAAGAATGGCTTTTCTTTTTACAGCTCTAAAGCAGTCATGATAATTCTTCGAACAGAAAGTGAGAAAGACAGATATCATCTGTAAGATTTCAGAGGCTACTCCACAGAAATGCTGGAGAAGATAAGAGATGCTGTAAGCAACACACCAACTCCAGACATCCTTCAGTCCCCTTACCATTTGATCTGGAGAATAGTTCATGGATTTCTCTGGGTCCATGTGCATGAAATCCACAATGCCAGTGAAAGAAGACAGAAACCTCAGTTTGATCCCAAATGTGGCCACCTAAGAAGGGAAGGAAAAGATGCCTAAAGAAGTACGCACTCAGTTTACATGCAGCTCAAATAAAGAGCAATTCACACATTTCACTGTCAGTGCTAATCAACTAGAACATGAGAAGAGAGAGGAAAAACACTTAAAATTCTGTTTTCTACTCTGCTTTACAGAAGCAATACTTTAGCTTTTTGATAATGCCATGTGTACTTGAAAGACTCCTGCTAACCTGTTGAATATTTGACCCAGGTAAAGGCCAAAGCACAATATGGATTCTGTTCTGCTTCAAGCTTCATCACCAACTTCAGGCTGAAGCCTTTATACTCATGGCATCACAGCCGGGACAGAGATCAGACCTTAGGTGAATTAAGTGGAGGGACTGTCTAACAGATACTAGTTTTTGCTATTGTAAAGTAATTGAGCCCAAGCACAAAATTTCCATCTCCACTTCACCTGTCTCCCTGTCTTCAGCAAGGCTCAAAAAACCCCAACCCTCACCAGAATTTACCTTCCGCACTTGGGCTTTCACCACCAACCCTGGCAGCAGATTAGAAAGGGTCCAGTTCTGTTGCTCTGTTGCAATGGAGGCAGCAACTTCTGATCGATCAACAGACAAACGGACCACCCTCCCCTCGTTCTTTACTTCCACAATGACACAGTTCAGATTCTGGCCTATTTTCAAGTCAGGCCCTACAAAGACAAACCACAGATATAACAACTAATCTCTGTCATTCTCCACCTCCAGTTTAATCCCAGCAGATCCTCCTGCACTACTTCTTACCTTTCTTCACTGCTTTGATGTAATTTTGGGCTTTCTGACGAGGCAGGAAAGCATGAGTCCCATTGACTCCAATATCAATGAGGTAGCCATGGTCTTCCACACTAGACACAAAGCCAGAGAGTAGCTGTTGGGAGAGAAGCAAAACAATTCAGTAACATGATGAAACAGTAGGTTTCCTCAAGGAATGTGCATCTGATAAAAAACTTCCCACCCAAATACTTGTTCCATAAGGACAGAGAATTGAGTTGTCCAGAGTAGCAGAAAGAACTCTAAGTTCTTTCTTATTACACAGATAATCTGGCAGCAAAGCCTCAGCTCTACCCTTATCCAACTACACATGTATGGAGTTCACAAACCAATAGGGGAAAAAAAATGAGAATACTAAAAAATAGCAGGTGCTCTAATTGCAGGCACATGTTTATAATCATGCAGCGGGAAACATAAAAACTAAACACCAATTAAATAAGCAAGTCATGTTAAATATTATTCTCTGCATAAATTACAAAGAATTATATCCAGAAAGAAATCAGTAATAACTTGTCCATATCGAAACCGAATCAGGTGAGTGGATTTCGTAAGTGACAACCTGAAGCCAAAATCAGATACTGCCCTCTCCTTCCACATCCTCCTTTGATCCCAAGAGAGGACAAACTGAAATGTTCCCTCACACTCTGTGAAAGAAGCACCTCCACAGCCTAGAGAGGCTGTGACAGATGCAGAACACATACCATGCCAGATGCTAGTGCTGAAGCATTCAGACCCTTATTGACCTTCTTGGGGTCAATGGATAATTTGATACTCCGACGTCCATCAGCACTTTTCTCAACACTGGTCACAATGCACCTGACCAGAGTCCCTGGAGAATACATGTCTGAGAGCGAATTCAAGTCCTGCCAGCAAGATGATCAAGAGAGAAACATGCAAATTTTACAATATTAAATAATATAAGAAGGACAAAATTTGTTACTGAAGTAGCTTTTGAAATAAAAATCCCAATGGGAAGTCCCATTTCTGTCAACATTGTGTCACAAACAGCAGGGCCTCAATACAGAGGCAGGGATGACACCATGTGATGTTAGCAGGACTGGTAGGCTTTGCTTAAAAAGAAATACTGTGTGGGCCAGAATCAGGAAGTCACAGCTGAGGAAACATCTACAGAGCCAGCTGTAACCTTAACCTCACCTCCCTCTTTAGCAGAGGAAGTGGCAGATCTCACATTCCACAACACTGTGGGAAAAACTTAAGAAGCACTGAACCGGAGAGACAGTCACTGGTTACTCCATCCTCTCTCTTTCCAGCAATCAGCATTATCAGGAAATTGCCAAGTTTGCATGGAAGAGCCAGTTCCAAACCAAGGTGAATCTACACTAGCACTAAGCTGCAGCACATCACACACGTCAACACATGTAACGCTGCAAGGATTGCGCTACTCCCTGTGACCCTGAGAAACACCTGCAACCTCACATCATTTTCCAGCCACTTCCCTGACTTATTCCCACCATTGCCTAAAGTCAGGGATCGGTATTTAGCCTCAGCAACAGACAGGCAAAAGAAATCTCTTCACATTCAACAGACTGGTTAGTAAATTCAAGTATTATTTAGACAAGGCTAAGGCACTGCAAGCGATCAATTCAAGTATGCAGGTGGTATCTTACAGGTAGACACCAGAAACCAGGCTCCTGAGCAAGACCTCAGGGTTGGTTCGGAGGTATTATTAAGACTGCCTAGCTCTCAGGTAACAAATCACAGCCCCAGCCCAATGCCTCACCTCCAGTTCCCCTTGGGCCACCTCTTTGCTCAGCATTTTGCTGTAGGTGTCGCTGATCTGCGTGACTGGCACAAATCCCAAAAGCCCGTTGGGTAAGCTGATGACAAGCTCATAGTCACTGACTTCTTTTATACAACCAAG
The DNA here is from genome assembly GCA_024611195.1 of Ceyx melanurus. NCBI lineage: Eukaryota > Metazoa > Chordata > Aves > Coraciiformes > Alcedinidae > Ceyx > Ceyx melanurus. Next base: position 15,681 of record JANHGL010024462.1, on the reverse strand, counting down.
CAGCAACATCCCCTCACAGAGTGCCTGGGAAAGCAGGGAGAATAGCAAATGGTTAATATCTTGACAATTCAGTGATAACATGTTGTATACACATTTGTCCCAAATCAATGTATTTTACAGGTTTAGTGAGAACATGCCATTTTTACATAGCTCAGAAGACAGAGGCATGAAAAATCAAACATTTATTCACAAACCTCAATTGTGAGTGGTTCAATATTCACAACATTGTCTTTAGTAGCAGAAGTGCTGTCTGCCTTCAACTTTTTCTGCTTCCCTTGATCCCTCTGGCTCTTTTTTCTTTTCTGGGATCGCTCTTCATGGTGAACCTAAAGCAGATTACAGGAGAGAGAGGAGAAAAAAAATCAAGTGGAAAAAGATATGAACTTTGTACTAACACATAACTCTGCTGCCAGGAATAAAATTAGAATACTAGGATTGGAAGTTTAAAAAAAAGACAATAATATCTTATTATATATGCTATATGTCTACATGCAAGCCTTCCACAATATTTCCTTTGGGCTGCAGCTGATCATTTATAAAACTCTGAATCTTGGGAATGGAAAAACGTGGCACAAGTCATCTGCACCACACTGTACAAACAGAAGAAGAAAGACCAAACTTAGTCTACATTCACTAACACCAGCCTCACAACACAAGCACCTTGGGATAAAGTTTAAAAGCTAAAGCCTGATCAATAATTTTGATTGAACTTTTTCTGTCATCATTTTCATCATGCATCAGACATAAAGGATCTTTAAGAGATCAGGAGAAAGGTGGATATCAGCAGTTATCTCCTTCTGTAAGTCCCTTGTAAAGAAGTAGTGGACAGGAAGGATTGGAAGGGCATATTCTGACAGTAGAAGAGCTCTGAGAAGAGTGAATCAAGAGCACACAAAGAACATACATACATCAAACAAATTGTCCCGCTCTAACTTTGCACTCTGTGTTTTTCCCTCTGTGGGTTTTTTCTGGATGCCTCCTCGAGGAAAGTTTTCTTCCATGGATTGCATGCTTGCAGTTCTATAGAACAAATGAGAAAACAGGAGATGTGCAGTAGTTATACTTGTTCCTCATGAACACTGAAGGGACATAAGGCCCCCAAACTAAGAAAGAAGTCAGACGGCTACTTTACAGTTACTCAACAACAAATATAAACTCATATCCAAATGTATATGATTTTGATTATACGGAAGAGTTGCAATGGCCCATCTAAATATGTGCACCCTATCACTTTTACTCTTGTCCCATTCTAACAAAGCATTACATTTTTAAGGTATTTAGATGTATCACAAAGATATTAATAAAACTAATTTAACCCTAAGTTTCCTGAACATATCTTTTTTCTATCCGGTGGACAAACTGAGACTATCAGCTTCAGTCTCCAAGAAAGTTGTGAGTGAAACACCAAGTAAACTTGGTCTACATTTATGTCTTTTGGATGCCGCCCTTAAAAGCTACTATAATTTATCTATAGCTATATATATTTAATAGATATACCTAACATAATGATGTTGCAGTCAGCAAACAACACCTTATTTTCTAGGTCTCCATTCCAGGCTGTTTATTACTGTGGACAACAGTTCTACAGAAATTAGCAGAGAAACGCACTGCACTGTGACATTTAAAGCGGCCTGCGGAGCCATATAAAACTCCCTTGAAGGCGAAAGCCCATACTAAGATTTAAGCTCCCGCAGGCCCGGTTCATCGCAGTACTCGCTGCGGGGCACCTCCCACGGCCAGTAACGGAGCCACGCAGGTGGAGCGGACAGGACTGGAGCTCTTACCTGCCCCGGCCGCTGCCCCTCTGGCCTCTCTGCCGCCGGATTCCGGGACGCTGCCGCGTGGGGGGGAGAGCCCGGGAAGGCGGCTGGGGAAAGAAGGGAACAGAGACCGGGTTGCGCACGCGGAGAACACGGGGCGACCAGAAGCAGTTCTCAGGGCAAGGGGGAAAGGACAAGCGGAAGTAGAGGGGCCGCCCTCTCGGCCAATGGGAAGGAAGGAGGCGGAGAGAATCCGTTCGCTTGTTGGAACGGCAACGCCGAGTGGTCTGGGGCGGACGCCATTTTGTGGGAGGGCACTGGCGAAGGGCAGAGAGCGGCGGCAGGACGGTGGCGGGGCCTGAGGAGGTACCGTGGGGCCCATGGGGGAGGGTGACTCAGACCCAGACCCTCTCCCGCGACTTCTGTTGGGCTGCGCCGCCGGTCGGGAGCGCGGCTTTCTGAGGCGCTGAGCCGTGGTTGTCCCTCAGGGCGCCTGCGACCTTCAGCCACAGACGCCGCCGCATCCCTTGCGAGCTGAGGCGAGGGAGCGCCGGGGTCGTGGCTGTTTGCGCCAGCGAGATGTGCCCGGCCTTCGGGTCTGGGCACATCTCGCATGTGTTCGGGTCTGGGGCGAGAGCGGCAGCTGCGGCGCCCGGTGTCAGGCAGGGCAGTCGGAGGGGCGGGCCGAGTTTGGCAAGGGCACCAGGCTCTTCCCAGAAAGAAAACCCCTGGTGTCTGGGCCCTGAGCCGTGCTGGGAAGGACGCGATTACTCTTTTCCAGGCTTTTGCATCGGTCAGGCATAAGAAAACTCGAGCTGGGCTTTCCAAGTCACGTACGGCAGATGGTTGGGGTAGGGGAGGGAAGTTGTATGTTGTTGGTTTTTTTTCTTTCTAGCACTGTGTGTAAATACTGGGTAGGCAAGTAAGATACAATAGAAATTTGTAACTGAGAGCAGGGCGCTTATTAACAACTCATGGAGGCTTGCGGTCTAAGATGGCATAAGAATTGTAATGTGGTACTTGGAATCACAAGAGTAGTGGTCTAGTCTTATTACCAAAGTTTTGAGTATGTAACTAAAGCTGTTCTTTTAGCTGAACTAGTGTAGATTCATCTCAAGTAGGTGTTACAGAGCCACCAGAAGAAATGTGCCTGTGTGGAATGGCTGCGCAGAAGATGCTGGCGAAGCTCTCCATAAGCACTTTGAGGAGTTTTCCCTTTTATCATCATCAGGGCTGTTTTTTGTTGTTTTGTTTTTTTTTTTTAATCTATGTGTAAATTCAGTTGAATGAACTCTGAAAATCACAAATGTTCTTCCTTTCAGAACTTTCCATTTGCCAATTGATCTTGTGGCACCTCTTTTGTATCTTAAGATGCAGTACTCTGAATGTGACTGCTCCTTATGTATATCCGCTGTCTACTGAATGTCCTGAAAGTAGATTTAATAGCTGATAACCTCAGTGTAGAGATTAGTTTGATTTGTCTACTGAACCTGTCCAACATAATTTAATTTTAACTGTCTTGCATTGCTTGTTAGGAGAAGCAGCCATGGCTGGCCATGACTCGGGATCTCAACACCAGTTCACTGGATTTCAGAAATACTTCAATTCCTATACCATCACGGGCAGGAGGAATGTATGTATAATGCATATTTTGTAGTCTAGTATAATGGTGTTTTCTGGGGGTCAGACTGAAACTAACCTAAATTTTTATGTTTTCCAGTATGTATTAGCAACATACACAGGTGTTGCAATGCTCTTCTTATATTTCAAGCTTAGACCTAAAAAGAAAACTCCTGCTGTGACAGATAAATAGATGGTAAGTGGCTGGTGTTTTTCCAGTTTCTAGAAATGCTTCAATGCCAGGCCAAGAAGAAAGTGTGACAAAGGATATGTTGCTAATAATACAATGTAATCACAGAATCACAGATATTAGGGACTGGAAGGGACCTAGAAGATCATCTAGTCCAACCCCCCTGCCTGAGCAGGATCACCTAGACCAAGTAGACTACAGCATCAGCTTATTTGGGGGCATTCTGAACAAAGCAGGTTGTTAAAGGGGGATACAGAAAGGGGGATACAGAAAGGAGATACCAGTACTCTTGCTCTTCTGACATGGTGAGTGGGGCATGGGACAGCAGTGCAAGGAGGAAGAGTAAGAAAGGAAGGATGTTGCAGCTGGGTAGGTCAAGCTTTGCCTACAACTGTTTGGTGCCTCCGCTCTGCCCTGTTGTAAAATTGGGATAACTGTTGCTTTGTATGTTATTGAAACAAAGTAGTACTTGATGGATTCCAGCTACAATGGGGTAGGTTTAGACTGGGCATTAGGGAAAAATTATTCACTGAAAGAGTGGTCAGACACTGGAACAGGCTGTCCAGGGAGGTGACTGAGACACCATCCCTAGATGTGTTTAAGGGGCCTTTGGATGTGGTTTTGAGGGACATGGCTTAGGGGTGAACTTTGTAGAGTAGGGCTGATGGTTGGACTTGATGATCCCAAGGGTCTTTTCCAAACTGAATGATTCTATTACTTAGTTGTATTAGAGAATTCTAAGCAGACATTAATGCAATCTGTTAAAACCTTACTTTGAACAGTAAAGGAGCACCATACTATTGAATGATTTATATTGCACACCTCATTATGCCAGGCCTATATAGAAGTGATTGGACTTGTTCTTGTAACAACAAAGTGTTGAAAAAAAAAAAGTCACTTTCAAAATACCATATTTTTCAAAATTTTATATTTGAAAAAAAACTATGTGCTGCCCTCATCTTCAAAAAAGCATAGAAAACATCATCTGAGCAGCACTGTGTGTTGACATCAGTCATTTCTTCCTGGTGTGCTCAAATCCACCTGACTGTAACTGCAGCTGAGGAGTTTGGGATGCTGTTACTGGTACTGTTGTGTAAGACTTACTATGTTTGATCTCTCTCTCTTGGCAGGTTGCTGGCATGTCTGAACCTTCAATCTGTGTTACTAAAGCAAGCTGATGACCTGTTGTGGCTAATAAAATATAAACAATTACTTGTTTTATTGGAAATATGAAATGGTGGAAAAAAAAGCATAGGTGTGGCACTTTTTTTTTCCTGTGAAAAATAGTTGCTTATAGTGAAGATGAAGTAGCTAATCCCTGTCATTACTGTAACTAAATTTTCCTGATGTTGTAATGCATCCTAAATAGTTACCTGATAGTCACCTAGGAAAGACCTCAGTAGCATGGCAATAATACCAGCAGAGCTTACCAAAACATCAATACCAAACATCTCCACCCTTCATGGCACAGGGGGTCACAACTTATGTGGTTACATGACAAGTTACCTGGTTGCTCCCCTTTTCTGCATTGCAAGCTGGTAACTTATGTGAAATCAGTGACTTCATTGTTAACAGACTGCAGATTACAGTGGTTTGTCCTTTGCATAGAACCTGTTTGGTTTTGATGGAAAACCTCCCAAAATAGGCTGATGAAATTATGGTATTTGAGCTTTCTCAAGTATCAGCCTCTTCAGAGGTAACTGGCAGAAAGGTTTGCTTACTTTGCTTACTTTACCAACACTAAAACTTGTCTATCATATCATCCAGTCTTTCTATATCAATTAAAACTCAGTACCTTCCTTAGATGCCAGGTTGGTGCTGCTGTGTGCAGGTGATTAAACAGCATCATGATCCTCAGATGGGTGCCAGCAGCAGGGGCTGAACCTGGGACTGCTGAGGATAAAGCATGCAAATAAAATTCCCAAACTGGGGGTGGCAGGAGGTAGTCACAGCTGCTGGAAAAAAAAGAGATGAATTACAGGGTCTTTGTGCTCTCACTCGATCTGGTTCATGTATGCTTAAAGCCAGTTGTGCATGCTGGGCCTTCTGAATAAATCTCATCTTCCTCTCTGGGGAGTGTGTTCAAATCAGTGGCCTCTGCTGTACAGAGTGCCCCAGAGGAGTCATGGCTGCTGGAAGCCATCACCTGCCCTCAAATGAGATGGCAGAGGAAGCTGGTCATCATCTTAACTCAGCAAAGTGCTCACAGTTGCAAGCACTGATCTTGCTTCCACTGCAGCCATCAAAGAAATACCTTCTTGTAACATAGATACAAACTCATTTGGTTTAGATTTATTATATCAAAAGTATAAAATTGTACAAAATACAAAAGCAGAATGTGGCAGTGTTTTCTTTAAGCTGTCAAAACTGTACATGCTTTGTCTTAGATAACTTGAGTCACCATAATTGTACTTAAATCCAACAGGTTATACTAAGAGATTGGAACTGTTGTTGCAGTACCATTACAGACAGTGAAACAAAATTGTGGATATTTATTTTTTTCTTTAAAGAAAATTTCCAGGTGAGCCCCCTACTGAATATTCCACCCTTTATTTTGATGTATAATGCCTGTAATATGCCTTTACTCCAATAGCTAGTCAGAAGGGGTGAGAGGGGAGGTAGTTCTCCTTTTACCTTAGATACGTTATTTTTACTGGAGTCATCAGACTGCTCAACTGTCCCAAGTCCTCACTAGAAAGTCAGGAACACAAAACAGACTTCCCTCTATCCAGCTTGTAAGGTACAAAAGCCAAAACAAACACAAACCCAGCAAAACAAAAAAAAGTCAAAACAATGCCAAACCGGGCCTGTCATTGATGTTTGGTGCCTCTGTTCAAAGACCTGGAAAGAGCTGAATTTCCCAGTGCTTTGCATGTTTCACTCTTCCTTTGAAATGAAGCACTGAGCCATAGTGGTTGTCAAGGAGGAGTTACTAGGGTATAATGTTATTGTGGGTGGAAACTGAAGCAAACCTACTATGCTTTCACTCTGCAATATTATTTCAATTTCATGCTTAGTTTTATGTTTTGATAAATTAAGCCTCATGTAGAAAGGACAGAGCTTTGTAAAGTTCTTTCACATTTAAAACAAGGTAAAAGGGTTTAAGTTCACTTTTTAATAATAGGTATTTCTGTTGTTCCTCAGTCCCCCCCCCTTTTTTTTTTTTTTCCATACAATAAAGTATGAAAATAAGTAAAATTCACATTTCACTTCTGGTTGCTTATCACATTTACAGCAGTAGCTACCTGTGAAAACAAAGTAACAAAATCTGCATTTCTGATACCTCAAAAGAGCACAGGAGTTTGAAATTTTTGGGATGCGTAAACCCCAGCACAGCCACACACGTGATACTGCAGCAGTTCCCCACAAGCCTCTGTCTATGGGACCTGCTTTCAGTGCCCTGGTTATTGCGATACTCTCACCACACCTTTCGCCCAGCCCAGGATACAGTGAATTCATCTACATTCTTTTCTGAAATGGAACAATTTGTACTTGTGTTAATTAAACAGTTGCTAGCCATAAGTTAAGTGCTTTAAAAAAATTCATTTGAGAACACATACCAAGGCTGTTAACTTTCCCCAAGTTTCAGCAGAGCTCTATACCATCTCTGAAAGGAGACAGCCATTGTCACATATATATATATATATATATATATATATTTACCAAAAGCACCATGAACAATTCTTTTACAGCCATGATGTCTTGTCATGACATTTCCAGATTTTCAAACTGGGGATAAATATAACAGAAATAAAAAATGCTGCTTGCATTAGTTTATAGATTTTTGTTTTTCCTGCAAGGGACTGGTAGGATCCAGCTGTACAAGACATTCCTTGTCGTCTCGTGTGCTGAGGTCACTACTGCAGTGACCTGGCACAGTCAGTCTTGTGGTGTCCCCTCACTGTGAGCTGTAGGCTCCTGCAGCCAGCAGCAAGTTTCTGCGAGTAAAATGGAGGTGCACAACTGGGGTGGATTTGGTCATGTATGTACCTAATAACAAGTCCTGTGAGTTTTCAGGCAAGTTTATATGTCCTGTGGCTGTAGTAAAGTCATCGGTTTCCAAGTCTTCAAATGCCTTCACAGCATCCCACAGACGAACTGTGTTATCCATTGAGCCTAAAAGAGTTAACAATTTAAAGCACAAAAATCAGGTTTGCTCACAAGTGTAGACTTACATCCTCATCCTGCAAGGAAATAGACTTAACAAGCCTCTAACATACTGAACATATACACAAAAGTTCGGAGGATGCCAGATTTCCTATAATCTAACCTGAATTCCCCCTGGATAAAGCAAAACAAATTGCTCTCTCAAAACACTATGGATTACATCACCTAGCACTGAAAAAGCAAGACCATCCTTCAGGCTTGATGCCATTTTCAAGAAATGTTTATGACTCAGTCATATAACAGTTTCCTTTTTTGCAGGCCCTGTGGCCTGTGCTCTCACTGGAGCATTGTTAGATAAATTGAAGTGACCACTGAGCAAGAGGGATTAAACCTATACCATCTGCCAGCTTTCACTCCTGCAGTGGTGGCTCATCAAGGATTCTTAACTGCACTGCATTTAGGAGTGTTATTCCTAATCTGGTTTCATGAGGAAATTTACCCTGATAGAATTACTGAGATCTGTCAGTAACGTGAACTTGTTCACTAATTTCAATCCATTGACAAAGCAAGTTTTAAATTCATTAAATTCCTACAAATTTTGACAAAACAGTTCACTAAACATGGAGAGACAAAACTTTGCACCTCCATAAGTGGAAAACTGACAAAGGAGCTCTTCAATATTAGACACCAGAGAATCCATGTGGCCAGGCAGGAAAAACAAGGCGGCTTTGCAAGTTCTTCAGCTCACAGACCCGATTGTTGATGTTACACACACATTACTATAGCAAAAATGTACCATGAATAGTAAGGGTGTGGATAACTCATCTTCCTCTCTATCTCTTCCTTTCTCTTATTTTCAGTCCTGCTGCATATCCCACTCCCATTCCAGTATCCTGTGCCTCTCTAGTCCAGTCACTCCTTAAGAGTTATTTGGCCAATGGGATCTTGGCTTCTATCAGGAATAGTGTGGCCAGCAGGACTAGGGATGTGATTCTCCGCCTGTATCTGGCACTGGTGGTGAGGCCTCACCTCGAATACTGAGTGCAGTTCTGGGCCCTGCACTTCAAGGATATTGAGGTGCTGGAGCAGGTCCAGAGGACAGTGACAAGACTGGTGAAGGGACTGGAGGGAAAGTCTTATGAGGAGAGGCTGAGGGAGCTGGGGCTGTTCAGTCTGAAGAAGAGGAGACTCAGGGGAGACCTCATCACTCTCTAAAACTATCTGAAAGGTAGTTGTAGGCAGGTGGGGGCTGGACTCTTCTCCCAGGTAACCAGTGACAGACCGAGAGGGCATGGCCTGAAGCTGTGCCAGGGGAGGTTTAGGTTGGATATTAGGAAGCACTTCCTTATGGAAAGGGTCATTAGATACTGGAATGGCCTGCCCAGGGATGTGGTGGAATCTCTATCCCTAGTGGTGTTTAAGGGAAAGACTGGATGTGGCACTTAGTGACATGGTCTAGCTAGGTGTTGTGGTATCAGGTCTCAGGCTGGACTTGATGATCTCAAAGGTCTATTCCAGTCTCAACAATAATTGTGTGTAATTCTGTGTAATTTTTAACTTCACACTCCACCCCCAGCACTGTACACAGATCCCAACCTTCACTATCCTCTCACTGCATAACACCTTTCCTTCAGTTCCCAGAAGAGCAAGGGTTCACACTCCACAGACCAGTGAAGCACTTGCCTTGTACCAGCAGTTTTAAGTCGCTGCTTTTGCTAAGCAGGTGATTCTACTTTGTCTTCCTCAGTTTAGGGAACCAATTATACAATCTCTCTTCAGGCTTACAACAGAAACATTACTGTTTCCAGTTAATTTTACCTGATGCTAAAATCTCCCCATCTCTGCTGAATCTGAGTGCATAGATTGTGTCAGTGTGGCCTTTCAATTCTCCAACCATCAAGCCATGTCCAATATCCCAGAGCAAAACTCTTCCATCTGTTGCTCCAGTAGCCAGGAATCGTCCATTAGGAGAAAATGCCAATGAATGAATTGGTCCCTAAAACAGGTATTAGGGGGCACATCAAACAAGTTAGTTAAGTCTGCTTGTATTCAGTCAGTCAAGCTGTATTCACTCTGAACACTGGTCTTCAGAGTGTCATAACTTAAAAAAAAAACAAAACAAAACACTTTCAGACTGTGATATGCCTTTACCTTATGTCCAGTGAATATTCTTACACAATTCCCATTCAAAACATCCCAGAGACGTACAGTCCTGTCCGCTGAGCCCGTGGCAATATAGTTGGAGTTTGGATGAAATCTGGTACATGTCACATCAGCAAGATGACCAGCAAATATCCGTAAAGGCTGGTAGTGATCAGTTGCCCACAGACTGAAAAAAAAAGCAGCTCTATTAAATAAGAAGATGCCTAATGAAGGTCAGTATTTGTTGCACAGAAGGAATACAAGGAGGTAATTATGCCATGACTTCTTACTGGTCAGTTGATTGAATTAGCAGGATCTATTCTGGAAAAGTATACTTTTCAGAATGGAGAAGTAAAGAACACTCTGTCAAGTTGTTAAACTGGAACAGAATATTTCTAATCAGATGGTCATGTAAGAGGACACCATCTCTTTAGTCATCAGATAATATGATGTGTATTGAAAAAAAAAAACCAGCAAAAACTACATTAAAAAATGTGTTTATTTTAATTGATAGGAAATAAAATTAATTTCCAGTAATAGAGCAGGCTAGAGTGTACTGGCTAATGACTTTCAGAGTTAATTCACCACATACTGACCCAGACAAGTAAAAACCCATCCAGTTTCTTACCGAGCTACTCTATCATGTCCACCTGACACAAAGTAATAACCATAAGGAGAGAACTGTGTATCCCATACTGGATAGTTGTGTCCTTTATATCCCACCAAACATGTGAAAGTTTGGAGACTCCACAACCTGACAGTGCCATCCTCAGAACAGGACAACAGATAGTTCCTGTCACAGGAAAAAGTACAGCATATTACATATCAACTTACACACAGACTGTATAAACATTGCATAAACACTGACATATCTTGCATAAGAAAACCCTCTGTTCATTGAACAGCATCTGTTTAGCATGTCACATATAAATCAGCATTACAGTGGGGTAAGCAACAATAACCAGTTCAAACAGAATCCAGTCCTAGGCTTTGGTGCAAAAAAGAGAGATGGATGGATAGGACTGGTAAATGGCTATGCTATGTTACTTTAAAAAAAGTAAAAAAAACAAAACCACGTTATTAATATAACTAAGCAAAATTTCAGGTTTCCCTTTGAAAGATAGTTCATATCATGTTCACATTCTCAACTCACAATTACAGAATATATTCATGTTTCACAAAGTCTACTTTCTACTGTTACATAATAGTTTTAAGTTTCTTACTTCAAAAATACTACTCCATACATTTGGAAAATAAAGTTTCAATAGAATATGAGAAACTTGAACAAGTGCAACAACATGCTACTCAGTCTGGATTGCTGTTTTGCAATACCTTAAGTGAAATCAATGCTACAATATTCTCCCTCTCTCTAATTCAGTCAGTTAAAACCAAGGTTAAACTAGTTTCCAAAAGAGATGGGTCTGCCATCTAAGTCCTTAACCCCTAAAAAGGTGCTGGTATCCTCCGCTCCAGCTGTTTTCAGTAATAGCTGACAGTGCCCAACATGCCGAGCATAAAAAGCACTTGAAGCTCACGCACAGTTTCTTATAAGCTGCATAAACAAGAACTGCTTCAACCTTCTGGAAAAAGCTGCATTAAGAATGTGTTTGCATTCAGTAGCATATAGTTAAATCTCAAGACAAGCAAACTAGTTAGCTTATAAATTTATTTTACCTATCAGGACTGAAGCTTGTGCCATAGACAGGTCCACTGTGACCATATAAAATCTTCAACTCACTTGCTGTTTTCTCATCCATGATCCTCTCCAAGACATCGTCTGATTCTTTGTCAATGAGACTGAGGTCTGCAATATATCAAAGTTCATAAGTGTCAGAAAGGCAAATGCGATGAACAGGAAAACAAACATTCTTTCTAAAAGAAGCAAGTATGAGGTGCATATGACAAAGTACCTGAGAACTGGTAATTCTGAAATATACAGTGGCATTTAAAATACTTTTTATCACTGTAAAAGGTGAAAAAAAAAAAAGTTTTATAGAAGTAATCACTCTCTTAAATCTTCTCTGAGCTAAAATAAATAAATCTTGACATGTTATTTTTCACATGTATATTGTTCAGCCTCCAAACACAAAATCTTCTTGATACAGATGCTGAATGTTCAGGCCTTCACCCAGGAAGTTAATATGACACAAACCTGCTTTAGTCATATTTTTACAGCTGCATAGTACAAACAACTTAAAAAAACTTTAGTCTGTAAGCTACAGTTTGCTGAACATCATGACCATGTCTTGGTTAAATCTCAGGATGAACAAAGGTTTGTGTGGTATCTATCATCCACCACAACACATTGTTCCATAAACAGCAGAATTAAAGAAGCCTAGTTTCTAGGAATTTGTGTAGGACATTCTCCTCAATCCTTCCAGAATTCTCTTCCGTAATTTTTCCCAGGGTACCACTAGTCTCTCCCCTGGATCACCTAAACCAAACTGGCTACTACACCCTGTAGTTACCATGCGGTTAAGGAGCAAGGTGGCTAGTTCCACACTAGTTATGGCTAGTTCCAGGCTCTGTGCACTGACCACCTCAAACAGTGTATACCAGATGGGATCACACATCTGTGCACATGTTGTTTCTTCAAAGTGGAAGCCTCTAACTGCTGAAGACAACTCTTCCATCTCAGGCATCTTTCTCTGTTCGTGCTAAAGCACAGCTGTCCCAGGTAACACATGCTCCTAATGTTACTGGCTTAATTACCTGCTGCTGTTTTCACACTGCGTAGCTTTTTCGGAGTCACAGACCACACTCGGACAGTAGAGTCAGCGAAGCCTCCTACGATCATGCTGGAGTCATCTGTGATATCCACTGCAGTCAGCCCCTGCACACAAAACAGCGTTTACATCCTCTGTGCCTTTCATGGCGCGCTTCCAATATGACAAAAGGATAAGAATGATTCTGGGATAGACAACATACATTGCCCCATTGAAACCAAAGCTGTGTGAATGAAGCACAATTGGTAGTGACAAAGTAGTGCTGCTCTCCAGTATTTTAGTGCAAAATGTTGACAACATTCTGCAGAATACACTTTGGACTCCAAAGGAAAAGTAAAAAAATGGAATTATAGCAAAATCAGAGAAAAAACAAGGAAATAATATAGTTTAAGGAGCCTTTTAAGAGAATTTTGAACATTTTGGAATGTAGATTTTGCCGTGCTTACTCCAAAAACTCCACCAACCCTGACTGCTGCTGCTAAGTCTTCTTTAATAGGAGTGATGATTATAATTTTTACTCCCTTTTACTTATTACCCAAACTCTTTTTTTACCAACCTGGTAAGCATTAAGGAATGTGTAGAAACAGATGGAGGGCAGGCACTCTGGGCCAAGGCGCACACGCCTTGCAGCTTCCTTCATATTCATTACTTTATCCAGCTTGTCAGAGTCTTTCAGTTCGGGCAGAGGAATTCTACAAGAAGCACACATCTTTATGAACTAAAAGTACCTACCATATTGTTAATCTAAACAGAGAAAGAGTAACCTTCACATACAACCCTATACCACAATATTCCACTATGAAACACGAACTAGAAAAAAATTACAGACTATGTAGAAGATCAACTGATGAGAAGAAGAGCCAGTAGCTTTAAGAACTTCAAACAGGCAGTGGAACAAGATAAATAACTGGGTATAACCTGAACAGATTAGGTTAGGGTAACTAAGTAAAATTTTATCAAGGGAAATCTAGATTGACTTGAAGGGCAAAGACAGAGGGTTATATGCTAAGCTTTCTACTACCTCCCTTACAGTCTTACAGCTAAAGCTGTATACAGCTGAAATGGCCAAAATGCTAAAACCGTAATGGGAACAGCGATGCATATTTGGCATGATGACACTGGATTTAACAAAGCTTCTCTAAACATCATTCCCTTGGTACCTGTTTTGGGGAGGAGCATTAGGGTCTTGTTTTTTACTTTTCGACCCTACGCTATCTTTTTTAGGTTTTTTCTTCTTTGGCTTTCCTTCCTCATTTTCTCCTTCTTCATCTTCATCATCCAAAGGTACATCAAACTCTGGTTCTTTCAATAAGCCAAAGAAAACCTGCAAGCCAATAAAACACATGAGAAAGAACATGCTGTTCTTACTGAAAACAGTATTTTTAAAATGTAATAGTCTAAATAAAAGAGTTGTCCCTTATGTTTACTATTTCTTCTTTTTACTATTTTCTTCTAACATTACTGGTTAGCTGGTGGTAATACGTTTGCCTGTTTTATCCAGCACCTGATCTGGACAACTCTAAGCTATCCCACCATCTCTTAGCACTTCCTCAAAGCAAAATCCCTATAGCTTACATAATTTATCTGTACATTACTGTGGTACTACACTGTCACGATCTACACAAACAGCCTTTACAGTAACAACTGACAGTAAGAATTATATTTCTTGTACAAAAGAAGAAGTCAAATAATTAGGTATCCATTTAAAAACCACAGAGTAATTAATGAGTTAAAGTTGAATACAAGGCTGCTTCTCAGAGAGGTTGAACGGTTTTTCTACCACACAGTGACAAGTCTTGATCTCGCTATTGCCAACTAATATAATTATTATAGCAATAGCTATTGCTATTGGTGCACTTCTCTTCCTTTTTTGTTCCTGTTCATTAAAGAGCACAAGTGACAATTGTCAGTCTATATTAGTGTATATCCCTGAAAAAAAACCAGGGAGAATTGTTCAATTATAAAAGTGCAACAATCTTTGCCTCCTACCTTTGCTTTATTTGCCTCTCTTTTTGCCTCCCCGGCCAAGCTTCCAACCATAGCATCTATCTGTTGTTTACTGCGAGGCATTCCATCAAAGATATCAATATAAAGATGTTCCTGAACAATGTTCCAGATCTGATTGTTCTGCTTTTCCTGAAGATGCCTCTTCAAGAGTTGGTAAGAGTCACGGGAAATACGCAGCACAAACTTGCTTGTTCGGAAATCCAGCATTGTCTCGTTTCCTTTCATATGCTCTTTTTTGGTTAAGCCAGATAATACACGCAGGTCATCCTGGTAGTAGCACTCCTGATCCCCATGAAATCTATTGAAACAATGTAATCAAAGATTGATTACAAAAACATTACCTCCTAAGTGCACAGTTATTTACATTACTTTAACATGAAACATACATGCAGACCTTTGGGAAGCTGCTGACTGACTACATATGGGATTGCTTTTCTAAGGAAATAAATTTAATCCTGGGAAATACACACCAATGAGTTGATGTGCACAATAAGAGCAGTTCAAAAACAAGATTAAGAGAACACACAAATGGAACCTCAAAGAATTTCATACATCCAAAGGGTTCTCACCTGAATCAAATAGTTACACCAATATGGTTAGTTACATGAACCAACCCCCAATTTACAGTAGCATAAATACAGGACATTTTTTATTATGTAAGACTACTTTATATTTAATTTATTATATGAATAAGCACTTTTCACAGTGTATACATTTCTCATTCCCCACTTGCATTATCTGATAGCTGGCACACGTCTAGAGTTTTCTATTATCACTTGAAACATACCATAAAATGATTGTGGCAGGGAATTTATCTATCTACAGAAATAACTATTTACAGAACAATTTTTGCTGACCATATTTGAGGGAGAGAAAGTTATCCTTTTGGATTGAGATATTTCAGAATTAGTCTGAATCCAGAAAGCAAATTCCATTATCTTCTCAAGTGATAAAGAAGTGAAACACAGTACAAGAGAAGTGATTCCGCCCTTCTACTCTGCTCTGGTAAGACCTCACCTGGAGTATTGCATCCAGTTCTAGAGCCCTCAACGCAGGAAAGACATGGACCTGATGGAGCGGGTCCAGAGGAGGGCAACAAAGATGATCAGAGGGCTGAAACACCTCTCTT